>CBVK0102367049.1:0-14920 GCA_900067695.1 Picea abies
AGACCAAGATCCCTCCTTGACGTCACCCCCAGTTGTAGCAGCTACTTCTCCAAGACTTGTGCACTTCTTCATAGTTGCAGAGCTAGTGTGGTGAATGTGACCAATTGAGGCACTAGCCTCTCTTATAAATAGTGGTCTAGCCAGCCTATAATTAGGTCTGGGCCGACTTGTCACTTTACCCTCTTAATTTACAATTAACTGTCAAGGCACAATAGGGCCTAATTAAATATAATATAATAATATTATTCAACTCTCTCTCAGGTAGAATATTCTTCGAAGTTACAATATTTCAACACTCCCCCTTAACAAGAAGGGTATTCTACCGACAACATCAATAACAACTGACTGGACTCAATACATCATCAAGAGGAGGGGACATTGTCATCAACATCAGAAACAATGTCGGTCATATCTATAGGTCATCGGAACTTTTTCTCATCATCAACATCAGTAGAGATTGAACATCATCATCATCTACAACGTAGAGTTGGAGTAACATCATCATCATCAACAACATGAAGCTGGAACATCAAC
Source organism: Picea abies (assembly GCA_900067695.1). Taxonomy (NCBI): domain Eukaryota; kingdom Viridiplantae; phylum Streptophyta; class Pinopsida; order Pinales; family Pinaceae; genus Picea; species Picea abies. The sequence continues at coordinate 535 of CBVK0102367049.1, forward strand.
ATGAACAACACGAAGCTGGAATAACATCATCATCATCAACAACATGAAGCTGGAACATCAACGTCATCAACATCATGAAGCTGGAATAACGTCATCATCATGAAGCTGGAATGACATCATCATCATCAACGACATGAAGTTGGAACATCAACATCTATATGTGGAACAAAATGAGGTAGGTCCATCAACAACATCTGTGGTACTTTGATAGACTATCCTTATCGGACCTTCGGGATCTGCCCAAGAATCATAAGATTCCATAGGATATAGAATCCTAACTGAGCTACCACATGGTACTCTGACAGACCGTCCTTACCGGACCTTCGGGATCTGCCCAGGAATCATAAGATTTCCTAGGATATAAAATCCTTACTGAGCTACCACTATTGACTACAACTGGCATATACATGCACATGTACTCTGGAAGACTGTCCTTATTGGACCTTCAGTATCTGCCCAGGGATGATCAATCCCCTAGGATATAAAATCCTAAATGAGCTACCCGCTGTTGGTCGGGATACCATAGTATCATCAATATCACTCCCCCTTTCGAGGGAGGTCCTTTAGGACAACACCAAGCTTGTCTCGGAAGTAATCAAACTTCACATGAGACAGAGGCTTAGTCAACACATCTGCAACCTGCTCATCTGTGCCAACATATTGGAGCTTCAAATCTCCCTTCTGTACCAAGTCACAAATGTAGTGGTACCGGATCTCAATGTGCTTTGTCTTATCGTGGAACACCGAGTTCTCTGTCATCTTTATGCAACTCTGTTTATCACAAAATATCACGGTAGCATCCATATCTAGGTCAAATAGACCCGCCAACAACTTCTGAAGCCATATGGCTTCACAATTGGTGGAGCATGCTGCAATGTACTCCGCTTCTGCCATACTGAGAGCAATATTGGATTGCTTCCTGCTTTTCCACGAAGTCATGGTTGACCCTAAATTGAAACATCCTGAAGTGCTTTTTCTGTCTGAAGCACTTCCAGCCCAATCTGAATCAGTATAGCCATACAATTTGAAGTCATGATCTCCAGTATAACAGAGACCATAATCCAATGTACCCTTAAGGTATCTCATCACATGCTTTGCAGCTACAAGGTTAACACGTTTGGGCTCCACCAAATACTAACTCAAGGTGTTCACAACAAAGCATATATCTGGCCTGGTATTCGTCAGATACATCAACGAACCAATAATCTGTCTGTATAGAGTAACATCAACTAACTCTGACGAAGTATCAACCAGAAGCTTCAAATTCATCTCCATGGGTGTGGCCATGGCATTACATTCCAACATGTCAAACTTCTTCAGTATTTCAACTGCATACTTTCCTTGGTTAAGGAAGATCTTCTCTGGGCTCTGCCAAACTTCAAGACCTAAGAAATAATGCATCGGGCCTAGGTCTTTCATCTCAAATTCTGCAACGAGCTTCCTTTTGCAATTTGTGATGAGCTTTTATTCTCCTGTCAAGAATAAGTCATCCACATATAGCAGAAATATAACTGGTCCATCATCCACAATCTTGAAGTAAAGATTGGGATCAACTTTACTCTTGGTAAAGCCCAAGTTCATCAGAAAACTATCAACCATACCAAGCTCTTGGAGCTTGCTTCAACTTGCAGACATGAGTTTTCCTGTCCCGTACTTCGAAACCAAATTTTCACATCACATTGTACCAACCTGGTACACTTGCTCAGCTGCAACTCAATCTGCATAATCATGTGTTGGTTCTATGTGCTTTCTGCAAAGAATATTTGTCTCACTGCCTGAGAGTATGTCCTCCACTTTTTCTGCAACTGTTCCTTCTGGAACCGGGACTCTGCACCTGCAGTTGAGAATGACTGCTCTATTCTCACTGTAGCTACTGAACTCTGAGAGTAGATCCTCTATTCTATCATGGAAAGAACTTCATCTGAAACTGAGAGTGGTTGATACTGAAGGTAGCTTTTCTTCTTTCATGGAGGTAACTCAATCTCAAATACAGGGACTGCTCCCTCTGAATCTCATACTGTATTGGAATCATGGTTGTTCTAGCTGTCTTCATGAACACTGGAACTATTTCTTCGATTATTGGAGCAAGTGTCTCATCATAGTCTTCTCCCTCTTGCTGGGAGAATCCTCTGGACACAAATCAGGCTTTGCATATCTCTATACTTGATATGCAACATACTTGATATGTTAGATCAATCTTGGAAGTCACCACTGACTTCCCTTCTAGTCTCAAGGAAAAATCCATATCCCAGTCCTTCTGACTGGCTTCCTCTTTTGTTACTGAAGCAAGGGAATCTTCCCAAGAGATTTCATGTCTCCTAGAAGTCTCTGAAGCTACGATCTAGTCTTCTCAACTCATGGCATCTATTTGTCAGTCCTGGAAGACGTTTCTTTACTCATTTGATCCTCTCTAAGATCAGGCTCACTCTTAGTCTACAAAAACTTCATAGTCTCTGCACGATATACTTGGTGGTTAATACCAAGTATTAATATGAAAAGATGAGTCAGACTTCAAACGAATTTTGCTTCTTGTCAAGGTGGCTTCATTATCCATTGACCAAGTCTACTGTGAGTTCTATTCTAATGTTCGGTCATCTTTGGAGCCTTCTGCTCCTTACAATCAATCTCCATATCTCACAAAAGTAGCTTCTTATTCTTCTTCTTCGATACATGGATGTATACGGTCATGTATACAACTTGGATAGTCTGCTCCATGTCTCATCTAATATGTTGCCTCTTGCAGCTGTCACTATAGCTCCCTCAGGGTTATCACCTATCACCTGCCAGGAACAAGAACAACAAGGGAGAAACAACAAACAAGAATAAGACTCTTTATAATAATAATAAAACAATAGCAAGAGCAATCGTCACAGTAGCTCCTTTAGAGCTATCACTTGTGACCTGCCTGAAACAAGGGTAAAAAGTAAGAAATACAATAATAAGGAATGAGAGAAACACTCTTCTAGTGTTGTGACCAATCATTCCTCCATGGTAACCTGGAAACAAAACAATAAGTTTCTCCCAGAGGAGATGTTAGTTATATCTAGTAAATGATTACAGTAAGCATTTATCTCAATAGTGCTCACATGTTACCAAGTATTCAATAATAAAACTTTTCAAAGATTGCTATCACAACTATAGTGTAGTTATCAAACTTGATATGAGTAAATTTGAATCTTATCAATTTAATCAATCAAACCTAGAACCTGGAGTCTTGTCCTCAAGAATGAGTGTGTTGCTTTTCTTTCGAGTCTCCTTCACTCAAGATGACAAGTACTTTCTTCAACCTGTCCTCTGTACTAAGACAATATGCTATCTTGACAGAAATCCGAGTTAGGGAATAAATTCTATAATCTCAACTTTAATCAATCTAATACTTTGACTTTAATTTTGACCAATGGTTAGTACGATATCTTCAACAGATCAAAATGCAATCTGGATATTCATAAGATTACAATAATGCCTTAACAAGTAGATTTATATCAAAGTAATCAAACCTGGGGTGCATAGTTCTTCTGAATGTGCTAGATCTGAGATCCCTCTGGATCTACGATTGTTGTTTAGACAAAAATATCCTTTCTCCTGCAAATACCCTTTAAGAATAATGATATAGTTTAAACATATGTAAGTACATACCTCTGACAATATCGACAGGTAGTGGCACCATCCGGCAGCTGCCAGCAGCGACAAGCAATAATGAACCTTTAAAACTTCAAAGGTGCTTCAACTTGTAACCTAACGTTAGTTGGATATTTGCTAGAGTAAGGCGCACTAGGACAATAAAAATGAGTCCCAACACTTCACAAAAAACTTTCACTGCAACTGGCATGAAGGAACTGGCACGAAGGAACTCGCACTACAACTGCAACTGATACTACAACTGCAACTGGTACAGCAAATGGTACTGCCACTTCAATTGCAACTTAGGGTTTTATGAGGAAACCCTAAGTTCTCAAACTTCAAATTTTGGAATTCTGATCCAGGGACTAGATGCGCCTTCCTAGGGCGAGTTCCTAGGTGTGGTTACTTTCTCTAACATCCTCCTCAAACAAGGAAAACATCACACTTAGGGTTTATGCAGAAACCCTAATTCTACAGCAACTGCAATACTGAAACTGAATCTTGGAGAGGGTGCGCTGAAGCTAGCCACTTATTATAAACTGTGAATTGGTCTCTTTCAGGCCTGCTCTGATTCCATGTTGATGTTTTTACTTATACAACTAGTAGTTACGGTTCTTCTTTATTATTATAATCATTTAGCACATTAGCTGCATAAATAAGGTCACTGAAAGAGAGGCAATCACACAAACAATAAAGACACACATATTATCCTCCTCTACTCCTTTACTAGGAAGAGTAGCGCACCACTTAACCAAGAAATAGACCAAGATCCCTCCTTGATGTCATCCCTAGTTGCAGCAGCTACTCCTCCAAGACTTGCGCACTTCTTCATAGCTGCAAAGCTAGTGTGGTGAGTGTGACCAAATGAGGCACTGGCCTCTCTTATAAATAGTGGTTTGGCCAGCATATAATTAGGTTTGGGTCGGCTTGTCACTTTAACCTCTTAATTTACAATTAACTGTCAAGGCACAATAGGGCCAACTTTTACTAAGGCACAATAGTGCCTAATTAAATATAATATAATAATATTATTCAACTCTCTCTCAGGTAGAATATTCTTCGAAGTTACAATATTTCAACAATGGGATGAAAGGAAGACCGTACCACTAGAAGACACACCAAGAATATTTATCAATGGCCTGCCTTTAACATTTGTCCAACCATCAGGTACAATTGATACCCCATAATGGTTCCAAGCATTTGTAATTTTTCCTAGAGCACCATGGATTTTGGCTCTTTCTTTGTCAAGTCCCAAGGTTCTAGCTTTGTCATACCCGTGACTCTTGTATCCTTTAGGGGCACCATTGATGGCTTGTACCATTTCATGCCAATAAGGTGAGCGAAGAACATTGAATGGTACACCACATGCATAGAGAAACCTGAAATTTTTTGCATCCACATCATCTCTACAACCTTGGTCAAGGAAATATGATACTGTTATACGCCCTAAAGGTGAAGGAGAGAATCCACTAGCATGGGGGGATGTGGATCGACCAATGAACATTCTTTGTGAACTCTCATGTTCAACCCTTGGTTTTTTGGATTTGTTTTGTGCTACCTCCTCTTCCTTCTGGTATTTGATTTTGTCTTTGGGTGGCACTTCCACACAGGTTTTGACTCCTATAGGCTTACCTTCATCCTAGTGCATAAGCCCACATAGACGTTTTCTCACACGGGTATAGGAACTTGTGTAAGTTTTATTACAATGGTGGGTATGTAAATTTTGTGGTTCCACCCCCAAACCTTGTCACATACTTCCACAAGGGTGTTAAGATCTTTTTGGGTTTTTGTGCATCATCATCATCATTTTCATTTTCATCATCCCCTTCCATTTCTTCCTCCTCTTCATGGTATGTGCTGTCCACTTCTATCATGGGTATTTCATTGTCTTCTGGCTCCCAACACCACCATCATAATAAAAAATGGAACCAAAGTAATATACCACATTGACAAACCCATCATGCTTGTTGAATCTTGATAGTAACTTGCTGCCTGCAAAAGAATGATGGAGGAGAAATGGGAAAGTGTAGGAGAAGAAAACATTCGAAAATTCAACATAGCATAATATACTAGTTTACAACACATGGAATTAAAAAAAAACAAAACAAGAATGGGCTTAAGAGCCTACCTCTTTATCTCTCCAATGGTGGTTGAATATGACTATGGCAGCCTTCAATCTCGCTTCCAATCTCTTACAAATGGCAGCATTCAATCTCCTTTCCGAGCTCTCTAATCTCCCTTCCAAGCTCTCCAATCTCCCTATGACACCCTTAAATATTCCTTCCAAGCTCTCCAATCTCTTCCAAACTCTCCAATCTCCCTATAGTAGCCTTCAATTTCCCTTCAATCTCCTCAAGAACTAGCAAGAAGCCCGCTCAAAACCCTCCTAACAAAGACGAGTGAAATGAGAAATAGAATGAGAGAAAAATGGAGTGAGTGTTTTAATCCTAACAAACCCTAGCCATGCCTTTTGAAGCCATTTGGAACCTTGATTTGGTTCCCCAACACCAAAAAAAAAAGGATGATTCCACCTGGGGGGGGGGGGGGGTGCTCCTCCGTAGCGTAGAGTTGTACTACTAATCGGGAAGGCTTGGCTTGTGCTTCCTGGCAAAATGTTATCATCCGGAAATTCCTAATAGAGAACCCCTAAGAGGAGTCTGGATAACTGTAGGACTATGAGCCAACATCACCTTGCTTAAGTCCTTTCTCACTTTGGCTTGGTGTTTTTCTAACCACAGGGAGCTTCCCTAGGTGATCGAATGTTTGATCGTGAAATGTATGGGGTCTAGGTGACCTTGAATCTAAGTTTATTAGCTGTTGTTTAGAATTTATTAGCTGCTGTTTGGTGCAATTTTAACTAAAAATCAGAAAAATAAGTGAGCGAAACTGTGTGGGCGGCAAGCTAAATACATTAACTAATGATAATATATGCAACACACTTAAACTTCACTAATTAATGACATTTTTACCCTTATATCTGTTACTAAGAGATGCAGATCAACAAATTAAACACATATAAAAAGCTATGAAACACTTGCTGGTTGCAAAATCTTTGTTGAGTTTGCCTTAATAAGCATAAAAATAAATTATGTTTTTAAGTATTTCTTTTATTAATAATACATATTGACCGGTGCATTGTCCTTTATATGGAGTTGATGAAGTGAATTGAAAGAAAACAAATAGGGAAAACGAAATTGTATGGATCCTACTTACTTGAAACTCGAAAGCAAATAGAAATAAAAGCAAATAAGAGTCTTAGACAAATGTAAGAAATTCTTGCTAAGAACTAGGAGCCGTCGGCTGGTCGCCAAAATGATGATGCTTTGATCTTTGTGGAGAATACAAAAGAAATTTGTGGACAATACAAAAGTTACAAGCAGGTAGGAACAGATCAACATGCCAAAAGGTTTTTAATTTTCAATCTCTCTGCTCTGAATGGGATAGACATAATCGCAATATTGGAATGGAAGATTCGACTGACACAATGGTCTCCAAAACATGCTCTCAACGACTAAATCCTTCAAGGGAATAATGGAAGCAAGAAGAAGGAAAGATACAAAGCACTGATGGTTTTTCTTCCTTGCTACATCCCCAATTCATAAAAAAGAATGAGATAGAAGAGAGGAGAAACCCTAGAAGAAAAGGAGATGAGCTCACATTTGGAGAAGGAATACCAAATTTGACTAAAAGAATAAAGCAATTGATAATAGAAGCCCAGGTGGGGTGCCTTCCTCCTCCAAGTTTAACTGCTGTTTTTTGCAAAAAGGTGAAATCTGTCAAACCTAGCACTACTGTGATGCCTTCCTCCGCTAAAATAGTGTGCATGAGTGAATGGGTAATGGCCCTTGTAGGGCACACCCTCTCTAGATAACAATAGAGGAGGTAAGATCCCATAGAAGGCACAAAAGTAATTTATGGAAGGCACAAAAGATGCCTTTCCTAGAAGGCACAAAAGAGAATCTAGAAAAGCTGCTGTCCAAAAAAGATGAAAATGGAAAAACCATTACTAATCTCCCATGCAAGGCTCTTTTGAGTGAGTTATCAATGGGAAAGTAGGCCCTATTAAGAGCCATGGGTGAACCTTCAATAGTGTGCCCTCTTGCTTAATTTACTACTGAAGTGAAGTGGAGAACTGAAGTGAATTGTTGGTCAAATAGGCAATAGGCAAGGCTGAGTTCTACAAAAGCAAGAAAACAATCCCCAAACTAGTGCGTCCTTCTCTTGCCACTAATAGCTGTGCCACATGTGCCAAATACCCCGAGTGTGACCTAAAAAGGGGTCCACTAGGGCACAATTATCCATGCATGGGAAAAATCAACATAAATCTTGAAAAGAAAGTGCAAGCTAGGTCAAGTGGTGTACACCTCTCTAGGTGAAAATAACATGCACTCCCAAAATACCAAAGTGCTCGGAATCTGCTGAAAATTGACACCCATCTGCTCTGCTAGGAGGACCAACGTATCTTCTATTTTAGAAAAAACAAAAAGCACAAAAACGGATGTTCCCTGATTGCCACAGATGCTGTTCTCCATAATGGGTATCCAAAAAAGTATGATCACTCCAAAAAAGTAGAGGGAGCAGAAAAAACACAAAAGCACACTTTCTCTGATCATCACCAAAACTAAACCTCAAGCACATTTCCCAAATGTGCATTCAAATATGTGATTAGTTTCTGACATTATGGAGTTTTTAAAAATAGAAAATGACCCAAACAAAGGCAAGTCTTAAAACACTGAAAGGACCCTTTGGGAGTCTTCGACCTCCCATGCTTGCACCAAGTGTTGTAACTGAAAAAGCAAGCATGGGGAACTTTTTGTACATGTAACCTGTAACTTGTCCAACCTGTAATCCTATTTTCTAAATGTCTGCTTTGGAACTACCTGCAAGAAACTCCTATCCAATCCTAAACTCTGATTAAGAATGATCTGCAACCAGGTGCCAAGTATGATAGTACTTATGAATTGTCGATGCCTAATAATCAAGATGGACTTTGGAACAGTCCCTCTTAATCTCTAATGTACTCACGAACATACTGGAACTTGACACCCGAATCTGCTGGGGCAAATTCAGTGTTAACAGAGTCACATGGCACTCTTAGGCAAGGTTAGTCTCCTACTTAAGTGAGCTCCTCTTCCATGCACAATCATCCAAAGTTGGAGAATACAATCCTCTATCACAATCATCCAAAGTTGGAGAATACAATCCTCTATGTATTCTTGAGCAAGTTGTACCATCCACTTATAAAATTTAGTCTTTCCCCACCTTGGTCCATATTTGGCCCATATCAATTGGTTTCACAACCTTGTGATTAGAGGCCATAAGAACAAAATATCTTTTGAGTTCATTGCTATTGTTCCAATGATCACCCATAATCTTTCTGTTGGTCAACTCACTTCCAATGTTCAATAGTGATTTGACACCAACATATTCTGGGTATGTTGGCCAACCTAACTGCCTACACATTATTTTTGTAAGTCTGCAAAATTTTCTTTGCAGCGGCTGTATCAATGAATTTATTTCAAGGTCAATTGCTCCATGTTGGCCCTTTTTATTTGTATGACTAACCTAATGTCAAACAAATCAATACATTAGTCATCGACTATCAAACAAGTGGACAAAGGATATTCATTGGGTTACAACATCTTTGGCTTATTGTGTTCCAACTTATCCTGATTATCTCTTGTTCATTGCACCAGCTTGTAATTGCAATTGAAAGCATTTCACGAATATTTATAAGTTGCTTAGTGGAAATCGTTTTAGGAGTGCCCCACTATCATCCCATATCCTTCTATAATGTTTAATTTCTCTTTAAGGGGCTTTGTGCCTGCACTGAGGATCTACATTTCATCACTGTTGTTTCCGACACATTTTAACCTAGTCCAGGTGTGTTCCAACTCACAAAATTATCCACACAATGACCTACAGATTAGGTCACACAGATAGTGCTAGTGTAAAGTAACAATCACATAAGTATTCGTACACATTACACACACAAATTTAGAATTGATACACAATCTTGGGGAAATTTCTTCTCCTTTGTATTAATTGTGAAAGTACATAATATGCAGATTACAGTCTTGGAACTCTTGGCTCTTGGCCAATTCTCTACTCAACTTAGTTCAGCGTACCAACTCTACCAACTATCCTATTGCTAATCCTCACTATTTATTTCCATGACACTTTATATTTTGTCTCTTCAGTTGTCTGTCAACCTCTTCATCTTACTTTTGCCTCTTCATCTTGTTCTACCATTCACCTCAATGTTGCAAACATCGTGTTAGTGAATATATCGTTGAGGGTCTAGAAAACAACTTATGACAACATCGTGGAAAACATCAGATAATATCAACAAACTTAAAAAAATACAGAAATATTCATTTTTTTTTTCAAATTTTTAAACATCTAAAGCAACAACAACATCAAATAAATACATTGCCACATAAATATGAAAATAAAACTGATATATAAGATGTCTAGTGATACATCACACATCAATACTCAATCATGTTCCTAAATCTTGAGCCTCAAAATATCATAGAAACATATAATAAATGTATCTCATCATCATGAGTCATCTACAATGAAATAAGATAAATAAACTAGCAATTCCCTCTGCCCCTTTTAGAGGCAAAGGTAATGGCTCTTCCTCTAGATGAAGAAGGCCCTGGGGTTGGCATTGGACTTTGATGTGCACTAAAAGGAGAAGCTAGACTTTGGCATCTATTAGAAGAAGGCGAAGCTAGACTCTAACATCCTTTGTTGGTGCTATTGCTAAGTCCAACTCGTTGTGTCTGTGACTGTGTTTATGTTTGTGAAGTTGGTGGTACACTCCTAGTGTCAATAGCCACCTCCTGTAAAGGTCTTTGTTCTGGAACATCCTCATCCTCTACCACACTCTCCCTTGACACATCCTCTTGCGCCTCCTCCTGTAATCAATCAGGGGCTGATCCCAAGACAGGCCTCTCAATCTCAACCCTCCTCCATGCAACAGTGGTGTCAATCCCATCCAACAAAATGATCTCCATGTTAGGTGTTTTTTGAAGCTGCTCACCTGCAATCAGAGATTGTAGCAGATGTAGACCATATCATTAAGGTGTTGGGATTCCAACCTATACGAGGGTCATAGATTATAAATTATAATACATAATATAGAGAGTGACATGGCATAAAATTATAATTTATATTGAATTCAATATTTAATTTGAAAATTATTAACTTGTTGCGCTTCTTAGTGTGTATTTTTTCAAAAGACTCTCCAGTTGCCATCACATCTTGAAGAGTTACATGTTTTGCTAAGCACCCAAATGGCAAGTTTTTGTAAATTGGATACTATTGAGCCATAGCTTGTCCACCAAGCATCTACAACAAAGAAGAGAAACATAAGAAAAAACATTGAAATTTGGAACAAAGAAAGAAGAGACATTGAAATTTGAAACAAAATGAAGCTTACCTGACATTTTGGTCTTCCTGTCCTGAACAACCATGTCAAAGCCAAATGTTCAAGCGGCCATTCTATATATTGCTATTGCGGACCTAGACAAAGAGAAAGTGAACAAGGAAAACTAGGAAATCAAAATCCCGAGATTACTTATTTAGACAGTTGTTTTGATGTGAGTTTAGATTCACATTAAACTCTCCAATCTTAGTTTGGTTGCCTTCTTTTAGGATTTCATGTACCAAATTGTGATTGCCGATATCAGTATAAGCAAATGGGATTCATTGTATATCTAATATCGTTGTATAAAGGGGATCTTAGAAGGAAATGGGATTCATTTTCATTCTCCTCTAAGTTGCATAGATTAAAGTCTTTTTCCCAAGGAATTTTTGGATGGGTCTGTCTGCCAGACCATGTTATTTTCTTTGTTAGACTACATTGTTTCCTTTTATCTGAGGGAGCAGAAATGACACATGTAAGACTGCCAAGGAATCTTTTGAATTGAATCCCACCTTACCATCTTAGGTTCTTGAGTTACTGCCTCTCGTTCAATTCCCCAGTAGTGATCGAGAGTCCTTGTTGATTTTTTTTATTGAAACTTGTTGATCTCTTCTAAGTTCTGAATTAATGATCTAGAGTCCTTACTGAATTTTTTTATTGGAGCTTGTTGAGCTCTTCTGAATTTATTTTGCCAGACCTCTCATTTTAACAAATAGTATATTTTTTATGCATATACATGTGTGTACATACATCTAGGTTTCTGATATTACATGGACTGAACAGATTCAGATTTCATGTAGGATGTCGAGGGGATGATGTTTATTTTTGTTGAAGCATTTGAAGCAAGGGACTCCTTGAGTGATGATAGAGAAATGGTTTTATACATATACATGTGTAAATGCATCTAGGTTTCTGATCTTGCATGGTTCTAACAGATTTAGATGTCATGTAGGATATAGAGGGGATGATGTCTATTTTTGTTGAAGCATCTGAAGCAAGGGACTCCCTGAATGATGATAGAGAACTGGTTCACACTTTTGAGGTTTGTCAGTTTCCCAGCCAATTTTTAGTTTCACATCATGTCAAGCAGGCGACCTCTAAGCAATGGCCTGGAATGAGTTTTGAGTTAGACTTTGCTTTAATTTAGAATTTGCAGGAAGGATGCCTTTGCTGATTCGTTTTCTCATCTTGTGAATAACAGAGACTGACTGCACTTGATGGAAAAAGGAGGTTTGCATTAGCTGCAGCGTCTTCTCACAAGGAAGAGGCTGGCAAACTGAGGTTAGTAAAAGGAATGCTCAGTATTTCTGTAAAGCTTCAGGTCCTTGGCATATAAATTCTTATGTCTGCTCAACTAATTAGACTGTAAATTACTAATACTATTCTGCACCATATTCAATGTTCATTACCCTAAATTTCAAATTTGGAAATATCATGAGAAACATTGAGGTTCTAAATTTCCTCCAGAGTCCAAAAATCATCATACTATGATCAAATCTAGTGGTTGCACATCTATGTGGCTCATGGGTATGGCCTTCTAGGTTCTGTTAGCAGAAATCCCGAATGCTGAAATGCTGAAAAAGCTGAAGTATGCTGAAAGTTGAAAAACACCCCAAAGTCTACTTTCTATGTGTGAGGTCTAGTGGCACTGAATCCACCGCCAAACATCCTGAAATGGGGGCCTCACTTTAATCTTTAATGTTAAGTTTAAGTTATTTAAGTTATTTTTTTTCCAAGGAAAACCTCGCTGGAAAACCCAAGGGATCCTTCCCCACAGTTGTGGATGGCATTCCTAGTAAACCCATTGGTGTAAACTAGTGTGCCTCATCTAGGGGGGATTTGAACCAGGCACCTGTTGGCGCAGAACTAGCCAAATGCCTAGCAACATTCGCGGAAACTGGTTGAGCTAACCCCTTGGGTTAATTTACCTTAACTTATATTGTACTTCCATTAACTTTAAACATTAACATTGAAAGTTAAATACAAATCCAACAATTGCCTCTCTCTCCCTCTCTTTGTTTTTCTTTTCTTCATTTAAGCATGTAAACACCAAGTGAAATGATGGAAATGCTTCTAGTGGTGTTTCCAAACTGTTTTGTACAAGTTCCCGTCCTCGAAATGGGGAATGACATGTTGGGCAAGCTGGGTGGCTTTTTTGTTTAATTTTCTCCCATTCTATCTCCTAGTCACTTTAAACTATTTTGGTCTCTATTGGACTTTAATATAAATTTCAATTTTAATTTTTATACAAAGCTCCAATTAATTGAAATAGTATTGCTTTGTTTTCCATTTGGTGTCATTCCTCAATTGGCATATTGGGGGAGAAAAGAGACACAAGTGATTATGAACACAAATAGAGATTTAAGAGAATACACACACACACACATTTTATGAATGACACCTGGGGTAAATGTTGTTGGAGTACAACATGTACTCCCATCCCAGAGGGATTTTACCGGACTTGAACCCATGACTTTTCAATGATCTCTACCTTGAAACTGGTCGGTTCAAACCTATTGAGCTAACCCATTGGGCTCTCTCTCTCTCTCTCTCTATATATATATATATATATGTTAGTTTTAGGGTAAATTTACAAAACAGTGATCTCTTTTAAATTTCAATGATAAAAAACAACTAGATCTGTAACTCAACCAGAGAGAAAACACATAGTATGTGAATCTATGAAGGACAGCAACAACTTAAGAAAAAACTCTGATCACATATGAATAGAAACTCAGATCTAAAGATAAAGTTCTGATCTAATGTAGCAGTGAACAGATCTGAACATAACGATAGATCTATAAGACTAAAAACACAGATTTCATATCTAACTATTTAGTCTAATCATTTCACCATTGAAACCTGGTGTATTCAAAACATTTCTTGAGATCTACTCAATGCTAGACAGTTCTGTAATAAGAATCAAATCAGATCTGAAGGAGATGAGTGAGATACATACCTGGTACAACCAACTTACCTCGAAGATAGCACAATACCCACAGTAGGTGTAGATCCAGTTTAGTATGCTCAGACAAAGGTTCAGTCAATAGATCTATAGTGGATCTCTATACCAAAGAATGAAGGAACTTTCCTGCCACCAAGCAATAGGGCCACAGGGAGAAAACACAATCCCAACAGAGGTAAACAAATGCCCAAACCCTCACTCAGTAAAACCCTTACACAAGAGACTTTTAGATCAGAAAACTGAACTGTGTATAAACCCTTATCTCAGTACTAAGCTGTTAGGTGTTACAGCAAAATGTCACCCACAAAATTACCTCAGCAAGAGGGCCGCAGGCTAGATAGCCTCTCCACACATTATACAGAGAA
>CBVK0102367074.1:0-11301 GCA_900067695.1 Picea abies
GAAAAAAATAAATGGTTAATGAATATCATTCAATAATGGAAAATAATACTTGGAAACTTGTTGATTGTCCTAAATCTGTGAAACCCATCGGACGCAAATGGGTTTACAGAATAAAATATAAGCCATACGGAGAAATCAACAAATATAAGACAAGACTTGTTGCCAAGGGTTTTTCCAAAAAAGAAGGAATTCATTATGAGGAAACATTTTCACATTGGTTAATGGTCAACAATTGATTGGTATGTTAGTGATTTTCATCTTCAATTAAGGAAAAGAAATTTAATTCTTCTAGCTCAAAATTGTTATTATTTCAATAGATCTATTGCTAATTTGAAGTTTTAGATCTGCATAATATCCCAAGATGGCATGATTTTCTTGTATCTATACTGTCCAATAATCCTCCTAAAAGTGTTGATCACCACCTCCCTCACTGTTATTCCAAAACTGTTTTTTGTTTGAGATCTTTATCAAGATAATAAAATAAGAAAATCTAGGTCTATTATCCACATCAAATTCTTTCCATATCAGTGTGTTTGCATCAATTTTTGTAATTTGTTCTTGACCTCACAAAATTCACAATCCATCTCTTATGCACCTATTGTTCACACTCACCGCACATGTTGTTCCCACGCTCTTTCCTCATATTATATTCCCTAGTTTGATCCAAGACTTGTTCAAGATCAATACTCATTGTATTTACAATATTCTCAATGATCTTCGCCATATTCCACCATTGTTTGATCAATTGCTTCTACCTCCACTGTTCTTCACTATTTTGCACTTGTAGATTGGTCTGGATTATTATCTTTTTTGGTTTTTTCATTGTAAGTACATAAATTCATTTCCAAAACTATACGATCTATCAAGAATCAAGAGCTCTCCTCAGCTTAGAAATGGATCCTATAAACAATTGCAACTTCTTCCTCCTCCCCAGATACATGCATCTACATATGCCCCTCCTTGACCACAACTACCTGCACAACCCATCCATAACCTAAATAACATAAGGATAATACAACCAGCACAAGTTGTTGGAATTGTGACCTACTTGACTTATTCCATCTCTTTCCTAGAATGCAATGATATTCCCCTTTGATCCAGGAAAATAATGACCAAGGACCAACATCATATTAGCATTGAATATTTGAATTAGGATGTCCCAAATGAAGAATCGAATCAAAATAGTCTCAGGAACCTTCAAAAGCTGAAATTCCCTTCCTAAACTTCAAAACCCACCTTATCCAGAAAGTCTAAACCTAGAAAAACATTTTACTCATCCTAAGTTTGACTTCTTAGGAGAACTCAAGAATGGGTGTGTCAAAATACCATTATTTTAAGCCATCAAGGATGTGCTTATTTATTCAAAAGTGGTATGAGAACTTTGTTTAAGAAAACCTGATAGGAAATGAAAGGATCCCCAAACCATCAACGTCATGGGAAAACTGTTAGATTTAATGATGAGACAAGTTCTCGTAGCTAAATACTCTTAGCCTAGCAGTCCAGTCATTAATGTACATATCAGCAATACATGTACTAGTAACACATTAATCGACCTGGGAGATGTAATCAATGTTATGAAATGTAATACCATGCAAGCCTTAGGTCTTACATGCCTTAGGGAAACCCCAATTGTACTTCAACTCACTAACATATCAACCATTAAACCATAGGACATTTTAGAAGATGTAGTGATTTATATGGATTTGTGGGAATATCTCGCTAACTTCATGGTCCTACAACCCAAAAACTCTCTTGGCGGGTATCCTCTAATCATGGGATGACCTTGGCTAGCCACTATCAATTCCTACATTGGTTGTAGGTAAGGCTACATGACCATCTCCCATGGGACATCCATAAAGAAATTAACCTTTTATCTTCCCACCAAACCTAGCATAAACTTAGAAAAATCACTTTGGGTTAACGGAGAAGAGAGTGATGAAGAAGGAGAATCCCATCAAGTCATATCCATAAATCAATACTTTTCCATAAGAGATCAAATAGAGGATGATGAAATCAATAATTTTATGGCCTCTTCCTTGAGAAACCCACATAGTATTGAGCATGTTATACAATTGGACACACAAGCTTCTCTGGAATCAACAAACATCTCACCCATCGAACATGAATCCCCACCAGAAAAAGATCAAGGGTCCCTTATAGAAATCATAGAAATCATCCTAGGGAAAACCTTTAAAATCAACCAAGGACTGACCGAACAACAAAAAGAGTGATTGGTTAAGGTGTTGCAAATCACATTGATGCATTCACATAGGATTACTCTGACATGAAGGGAATCCATCTTGACCTATGCACACATCACATATACATTAAGGAAGGATCTAGACCCATTCTCCAACCCTAACATCGGATGACCCCATCACTAAAGAACAAAGTCAAAGAAGAGCTACAAAAATTGCTCGCATCTAACTTCATTTATCCAATTTATGATAGATAATGGGTCTCCCCTCTTGTCATGGTACCAAACAAAAGTGGTAAATGGAGAATTTGTGTAGACTATATAGAACTAAATAAAGAAACACATAACAACCACTTCCCATTACCATTATCAACCAGGTTTTGGACACTTTAACAAGGAAGAAATAATTATGTTTCCTTAATGGATTCAATGGATATAACCAAACCCAAATCGCACCCAAAGATCAAGAGAAAACAACATTCACTTGTCCCTGGGGGACATTTTCCTATCGTGTTCTACCGTTTGGGTTATGTAATGCCCCCACCACCTTTCTTGTTGTTATTTATGCAATAAAAAAGTTTAGGAACTACATTGTCGTATATTTTGTAATCTTGCATATTGATCATGTTGTTATTAAATATTTAATGAAAAAACCAATCACCAATAGCAGAGTCACTAGATGGTTTCTTTTAATATAATTGTTTGATATTAACATCCTAGATAAGCCAGGAAAAGATAATGTGGTTGTTGAATTTCTTTCGAGAATAATATATAATGAAAATGAACCTCTAGTAGAAGATTCATTTCCAGATGAACACCTCTTTGCAGTATCTAGTAACTCATGTTGGTTTGCAGATATTGCTAACTTTTTGGCTGTAGGAAATCTTCTGCATCATTTGAATCTCAAAGAACAACAATGTATAGTTAGGAAAAGAAAAATATTTTCATGGATTGATGGTTGCCTCTTCTACATTAGGCCTGATTTGATTATCAGAAGATGTATACGAGAGGATGAATTCCATGAGATACTAAAAGGATTTCATGATGGGCCATGTGGGGGGCATTTTGCAGATAAAATATTGGGTAGAAGTCACTCCATCAAGGGTATTATTGTCCCACACTTTTCAGAGACACCAAAGAGTATGTGAAGAGGTGTGACATTTTTCAATGCATGGGTAGACCCGTACAAGTATATGAAATGTCGCTACAACCACAGATGGTGTTAGAACCTTTGACAAATGGGCCATTGATTTTGTGGGACCAACAAATCCCCCTTCTCATCATTACTCTTACATCCTTGTCTGTACAGATTATGTTACAAAATGAATGGAGAAAAAATCACTTCTAGAAGCCCTCGAATAATCAGTAGTGGAGTTTCTCCATGAAGAAATATTTGTAAGGTTTGAGATACCATGAGAGATAGTGACCGACAAAGGAACTCATATCATGTCATGACTTGTCATATATCTGATGGAAAACTACAACATCAAGCACAGAGCAAAAACACCATATCACCCATAGGAAAATGGACAAGTAGAGGGGACTAACAAGATCCTTGAGGCCATTATCACTAAAACTGCCATTATACACCTCAAGGATTATGTCGATAGACTCCTTGAAGCTTTATGGACCTATATAACCACCTGGTGAACTACTACAGGATGCACACCTTATGAATTAGTATATGGGAAAAGAGTACTAATGTCGATTGAGATAGAAATACAGACACTTAGGACAACAATACAAATTGGTTTGGACCTATCAGAGGCTCAGAAATAAATACTTCTTCAAATTAATGAGTTGGAAAAGCTACGACGGGATTCCCTACACCAAGACACAATGATGCAACACCAAAGGGCCAGATGGCACAACAAGTTTATCAAGAAAACAAAGTTCAAAGCTGGAGACTAGGCATTACTATTTGATTCCAAGTTCAAGGACTTCCAAGGAGAATTTCTCAAAAAATAGCTCAGTCTGTAAGAGATTGATAGAGTATATGACAGTGGGGGCATCAAACTACATGAAGACATAATTACTCTAATGGATAATGGGAATAGACTTCGCTTATATCATAGGCCCTTATCAAAGGAAGCCTTTTTGAGGAAAATTGCAAATGGATGGCCCAACAGTGATTTGGAACTCATTCAAATTTCAGTTGGATAATCTCCATTTCTTCTTCAAAAATGTGAAAACCATCCTAGCTAGCACATAAAAATAAAAAATAAAAAGTGAAAACCAGCCTAGCTAACACATTAAACAAAACAAAAAATTGAAATAAACAAGAAGGGAACTTCACAGTTTCGTGATGGTTATGTGAGGATCCTTCTTAAAAAAATTTAATAAAGCTTTGATCTTTTAAATAATCTTATTTTCAAGATATGCGGGGGAGAACAATTTTGTTGCAACTCCTATTGTTGTACTTCCTTTGTTGCAATTCTTGTTGTTGTAATTGTTCTCGTTGCTACAACTCCTTTTTTTGCAATTCTATTTTCCACAACTATCCCTATGTTGCAACTCTCTTTGCCACAACTATTCCCATTGTTGCAACCCCTTTTTCTGCAACTATCCCTGTTGCTGCAATTTCCTTTATTGAAATTCCCCTTACTGCAACCATTCCCATTGCTCAACCTCCTTTTCCAATTTTTTTTGTTGCAACTCCACTTACAACCCTGCTTCATTTCCCAAACCTCTCACCTCTCATTTTTGTTGTTGCAACTCCGCTTGCAGCTTTACTTTATTTTCACACTTCTCACCCACACCCTTCGTCCACTTCAACGATGTTGCAATTCCCATATACATGGCTAAGGTTTCACCACTGATTTTTGCAACTCCCATTGTTGCATCTTCGTCACCGTAACTCTATTTGTTGTGACTCTTCTTGCAGCTTGCACTTTGTCAGCATCACTTTTATTGCACTTACGTTCGATAGAACCAACAATTTCGATGTTGCAATTCCAGTTAATATTTTTTATGTGACTATGCCTTCTTCCACCGTAACTCCATCAACACCGTGCTCGTACCGCCACGTGAGGTAAGAAAAAGAGAAGTACGAGTTCCAATAAGAATGTGTAATGAGTAGTTTTAAAGGGCATAATTTCTATTATCATTCCACTAACCGCCACCTTACACCATCATTACCAAATCAGGTGACCTTGCACTCTCATTACCATATCCACCATCATTATTTCTACAATTCAAAATTCCCCACCCGATTAACACCCATATCCTGTGAAAACACAAGCAATCAAAGTTAGCAGGAAAAAGGAACTATGTGGGGATCATTGATACACAGGGAACCTACAGAAGCATTGTTGCTCGAGGTCTACGATAACATCAGAGAAATTCTACAACAAGTTAGTTGGATGGAATATGTGCAACACTGACAGGGATATGATGATCAAATATCTCTATAATTAGCCTTGAATTACATATCCGAACACTCCACGATAGCAGGTGCTCAGGTAGAAGTCATTGAAGAGACACTAGAAGAAGTCACCAATTTACCAAGGTCATTTGAAATATGGTACACCAAAAGGACTTTGCAGCCTAAAATTATGGTCATTTGAAATATGGTACACCAAAAGGACTTTGCAGCCTAAAATTATGAGGTAATTCCTTGAACCTGGAGAGGCTTTAGTTAATAAAGTTATAATATTTGAACGTCGGTCTCTGCCACACCCTTGACAATATGTGGTTATCTTCATGAAACGATATTTCCCTTATGAAGTTCATTATGGAATTTCCTATATCCAGCATATCATTTTGCTCGATCATCTTTGACACAATCGACCAATTAATATGCCATACTTATTTTCCAAAACGTTGTAGAAGATGGTAGCACTCATCCAAAGGGAAAAGAACCCTAGGGATGCCATATCACACCACATACTTATAAAGCTCTTGGTGGAACACACACTGCACAGCGAATCCCATACTTGGAACAATGTTGTTTTCCCCCCTCTTATACTCTTTGAGGATGAGGTGAATGCACTTCCAGCACCAGAAGAGGCACTGGATGCAAATCCTCTGGAATATAACAGTGTCGCAGACACCGTGATCCCAGCTGCTACAACTCCTTTATCAAAGACATCCTGAATGACAACTAAGAAAAGGGATCACCCTACTACAACTCCGGTGAAGGAATACCATGACAACGATGTTAATTTAACTGCCACCAAACCCCCTACAAAGAGAGTCAAAGGGTTTACAAAAAGGAAAACCCTCGTTCCAAATAAACAAAGAACCAACCATGCATTTGTAACTCAATGTAAGAGGAGAAAAATTGTTGAGTCGAAAGAACAAGCCCATAAAGAGGACCAGAAAAGAAAAGAGGCAGAAGAGATAAAGCCTTTGTTGATACACAAGAACCAGCATAGGGAAACAACCTAAAAGTTGACGAGGCCTTGGATGACACAAAAGAACCGGAAAAATGAACTTTCAAAGAAGGGATTATCACCCTCCTTGCTGCATATTCTAACAAAGAAGAACCAAAAGCAAAAACTCCCACTGTCCCACAAGAACTAGTGGGGAGTCCTTATGGAGAACAGGTTGCAAGAGAGGAAGAGGATACAACACAAAAGGAATAATCAAAATAGGAAGAGGATCACATTGTTCACCAAGAAACAACAAAGATAACTCCTCGGGAACACTTTGCCTAGTCCTAGGAAGCACAAACAGAAGAATCAGGGAGCTCTGTCGATCCACAGGATCCTCTACAGAAACTAGTGACTATTGTTGAACTAGCAAGAGGCACTCTTGACGAAATAGATGATGATTGAGAAGAGAAGAAATATTTATAACCAAAGGCCCCTACTGTTACATAAGAACTGGTAGGAGGAGCTCTTGGGGAATTTCCTACCCACTCACGGGATTCAGACAAGGAATAATAAGAAGTGGAAGAGTTTGATCCAACAAGAAACACTTGTGTATATGACTCAGTTGATGCATAAGCACTAGGATAATTAGAATCAACTAAGCTCAAGGGAATATTATTGTCACATGGGTAAGAATCCCACACTCCTTACCCATTTATGCACCTTTGGTCAAGAGAATCCCAATGTTGAGAATGAAGAAATGAAAGCTACAACTCAATATGAAAATGGTGAGGGATGGGCTTGAATAAAAAAGGGCACCTTAGAAATAAGGTTACCCTACAACAAGTCCTCTTGTTGTAGGGGAACCCTTCACTAGTTCACACGAAATAACTCAAATCAAAGAAACAAGGGAAGTAGTTTCCTAGGATACATATTTTATGTTAGTTGATGAGGCCACTCAAAAAAAAAATAGATAAAATTAGTAGAAAACAAAGGAGTCACAACAAATGATAACACCAGTGAAAAGAAGGAGGAAACAATAGAAGAAGATTGTGGTGTCAGTGACCTCCATGGTCACCTTGATTCCTGTAAACTCTGAGTGATTGTTGGTTGCATAGGGACATGCAACAATTTAGGGATGGGGGAGATGACGGGTGCCTAAATTGACATACTTTCAGCTCCCGTCTAATACCTTTTTTCTTACCATTTTCCATTGATCACTTCCTTTTTACCATTTTCCATTGATCACTTCCTTTTTGATACTTTCCTTATCTAGTTTTGTCTTACTTTTCATTAAGGTACAAATCTTTCTCCATATGTCATTTATACGTTATTCTTGCATATTTCGTAAAGGAACTTGCTATTTTCATGTACTAATATTTCTACACAGGAGTAATACATTAGTTGCAACTCCTCACGGTGGCCACAACCCCTCTCTGTTGTTGTGATTCTGGGTACAATCCAATTGTTTCAACTCCAAGTGCACTCTTTGTTGTTGCGACTTCGAACAACGGTTGAAAATCCAAGTTCACTCTATGTTGTTGCGACTCCAGACAATGGTTACAACTCCAAGTGCACTCTCTGTTGTTGTGACTCCGGACAATGGATGAAACTCCAAGAAAATTCTTCATTGTTGTGACTCTGAGTCTATCATTGCTACGATTATGAGTACAAAGTCTTCCAACACAACATTCAATAATACTACATTCAGAAATTAGGAAATGATCCTCACATGGGAAAGAAACAGGAGGTAAGTGGACAACAAAAAGAGAAATTGGTTCACCTACCAACCATTGCTCAACTAATTGGAGTAGGCACATACCCGATCCTTACTAAAATTTGGAAATTTCAATGTAAATGGATGAACATTCGATTCTCATGGTTTTCCATCCATCCCTTTGTTATAATTTAGACATCATTTGTACTATATAAACACCCTAGCTTCCTTGAGCTGGGGAGGAATAATTATTCTAGCGATAGTGTTCGACTGTTATTGTAACTTTCATATTGTTGCAATATAATTTATGGTTGTCTCCTATTTGTGTGCTGATGTGTTGGTGATCGTGTGATTCTGATTTCGTAGCTCAGTGAATTTTCTAAGGGAGTAGGGACCCCTCCTTATTCAGGTAATTTTTTTATATTATAAAGTAGGATCTAACATTTCAATTATGTTCATTCTATTTCATAGTTGTTTTACTTTTATAATTTACTACAATTCAAGATTCATAAAACAATTCATTTTAATTCAAGTGTGGTTGATGTTCAGTTTCCTTATAACGTAAGTTTCACAATCCTAAGCTACAACTTTGTTCTTGAATCAATCCCTGTAAGCTTGCAATCACATATGCTACTATAATTCATGTTGTTCGCATCGTTGTAACCTTCGCATTGTAGTTATGTGGCTGCAACTCTAAATTGTCATGACTTGCTTCATTACTGTCTTCTATGTTATAGCTTTGTTGTTGCAACTTGCATCGTTGTCACTCCTGTTTTGTAGCATGCATCATTGTAATATCTTTCACACTGAAGCTTTGTTGTTGCAACTCATGTTACTGTGATTTCTTTCATACTGCAGCTTCATTGCTACAACTCTACTTGCAATTGTACTTTATTTTGTTTGTTTTCTAACTTGTGATAGCTTTAATCTTCGGCAGTTTAGGATTGATATTATATTGGATTGTTTTTTAATGTGAAAACACGTAATTTTTACAACAAAACAAGATCATTATTGTACTTGAGAAAGTCACCAGTAGATCATAGCATAATTTTGAGAAAGTCACCAGTAGATCATAGCATAATTTTACTTTCGCAAGAGTGATTTCCTTTCTATAAGTGTGATTTAATTTCCTCAAGTGTGATTTACTTTCTGCAAGTGTGATTTACTTTATGCAAGTGTGATTTAAATTTCGCAAGTGTGATTTAATTTTTGCAAGATTAATTTAATTTCGACAAGTGTGGTTTACTTTCTGCAAGTGTGATTTAAATTTCGCAAGTGTGAATTTTCTTCCCTGCAAGTGTCATATTTACTTTTCTGCAACTCATGGAATAGTATAGTTTGGTGACTTAATTAAGTATCTTAAATTCTTGATTTGTGACATCAAAAGTACTACAACTTCCTAGATAAAACAACACTACTCTTGCATATACAGTGCATGACAGTTCGTAAGTAAGATACAACCTCGGATTGTTTAACCCTCAATTTGTGACATTAAAAGTACTACAAATCTCTATAAAAAAAAAACACTACTCTTGTATATACAGTGCATGACAGTTCGTAAGTAAGATACAACCTCGGATTGATAATTAAATGTACAACTCTTTAGTTGCTCACCAAGTTAATTAGGAAGTATTTGAAACGTTTGTCATTGTGGACGATGAATGGTGATTTGTGGTGGAGAGGAGGGGCTCTATCTAATAAAATGTGGGCGCATCTAATCATATGGCTCTCGGCACTCCATGTCTGCTACTCGCGGTCCTTGATACATCATCTCCTTAGTTACTCCTAGGCTGGGGGGGTAACATGTTTCCTTGCCTATACTTAGTCTTTTTACCCCCTTACATCTAGGGGTAAGTAGAGGATATTTTTTCTCCCATGATCCACATCACAAACATCAGTTCTAAGGATGAAATTGTGGATTCTCCATAGACATTTTCCCATGGATTCCTTCCACTTTATGCTCATCTCACTCACATCAAACAATATGGGGCATGACACACATGAGGTACCTTGTTTTGATATTTCATATCGAGTGATAATGTTCAATGTATTTGAAATGAAAATAGTGATCATTGGTTGAATTGGATGATGGGTCGTGATTCTTTGGATTTATACATTTTTCCTTGTTTCACCTTGGTGGTCATCATCATATCCTAGTCAACTGTTTTCACTCTTGGGAAAAGTTGTAATATTGGGGGGCCTTGATAGGGGTAACATGTTCATATCCCAATTCATATGTAACACACTCCATATCTCCCATATCCATTATCCCTTATTTTGGGTTGGTTTTCATATGTTATCCATAAAGTTTCATGCCTCATAATCCCATGAGAAAAAGGAGCTAGAATGCTCAAGGTTGATGCAACTTGATATAAAAAAATATAGAAAGAGAAAATACTAAAACTCAAAAATGCAAAGAAGAAAGAAAATGAAATTCAAGAACCAAGAAAGAATGAGAAGCATGAGCTCTACCCTATTTCTAAGAGGCCATCACCCCAAGTCCTATGCAGTGAATGCATACCTAACAAAAGGACTTAGAAAATCAAAATCAAAATCCAAAAAAGTTGAATTAATAAAGAAAAAGGAAAGCAAGGGTTTGGAAAGACACAGTGTCAAGGAAAGGGAAACTCATTTTCTACGTGCTCCCTCATATAAAGGAACTTGTGAGGATGACTATCATACATAACCTTTCATGACTATGCCACCACCCATGAAGTAAACCCCAAACCATACCATATACCATCACACATACTCCTTGATGGGTTTCTTGGGAAATACTCCTTATACTAGGTAGTGGCACACCTAATAGGTATTAATAATGATCCTCTCATACCTAAACTTGGAAAATTGTATAAATTTATGAGCTTGTATGAAATTTGAAGAGGATTCTTAATGTGATATTATTCTTATGTACATGCCTCCAGTTTTGATGGATACATTGGACTACATGAGCCCCTCCTTGGATGATGTATTTCACATGGCTACATACTTGATTAGTTCCTTGGTTCTTTGGAGGACATTGAGGGGCTACTAGCACACTTGATGGAGGCCATCCCACTACTTGAGAGAGGTTG
>CBVK0102367075.1:0-14569 GCA_900067695.1 Picea abies
TATTGACACCTCTTGATGGGGTGTAGCACTTTTGATGGGATGTTGCACCTTTTGATGATGATATCACAACTTCTGATGAGACATCACACTTCTTGGAGATAATATGCCACTTGGAGATGAAACATTTCACCTCTTGGAGGGAACATTTCATTTTTTGAGCCCCCTACACATCACTTTGGAGTGATTTGTCCACTTTATGAGGTCATCTATGCCACATGTGTGACCTCTAGAATGCCTTTATGATGGACGATGTAGATCATATTTACTTCATATTGGAGGCATCATTGGGGGTATTAGTGACCTAT
This sequence comes from Picea abies, assembly GCA_900067695.1. Classification (NCBI taxonomy): domain Eukaryota; kingdom Viridiplantae; phylum Streptophyta; class Pinopsida; order Pinales; family Pinaceae; genus Picea; species Picea abies. The sequence continues at coordinate 306 of CBVK0102367075.1, forward strand.
CCACTCTTTTATCGTGGATATTTTGTCTTTTACCTTATCTGTAAGGTTTGTGAGATATTAAGGTATTATTTTATGTTTCTAGGTATTTTAATGGATGAGAAGGGTGTTTGATATCTCATATAAATAAGAGAAGCACTTCTCTGGATGAGAAGGGTGTTTGATATCTCATATAAATAAGAGAAGCACTTCTCACTTGTAAATCATTTGTACTTGTGGATAATTATCATTACTTGTCCACTACTTCTTTCTCTCTTATGTAAATCACTATGGATGGCTAGTTATAGCGAATTTTTGGAGATGATATCTTGTGGATGCTTTTACTTCTTCATGGATGTTCATTGCTAGGGTTTTGATGGATGAAAGATTTCTTGAGTAAGTGGTCTCACTTTATCTTTTGGTTTTGTTTATGGATGAATGTAAGTGTATTGATGCTTCTCTAGTGATGGTTTTGCATTCTCTTGGTTCCTTCTTGAACAAAACCTTCTTTTCAAAACTTTTGGAAGCTTATTAATGGAGTACCTTCCCTTGAATTATATTTGAAGATTTAGTAATATACTAGGAGGATATTCTAGGGTTAGTAGTGGAAAACCCTAGATATCACCCTAGATCCACTTGAATTTCTTTAAATGAGTCCTTAATTGACCCCATATGCCCCAAAAAATATAGTAGGCACTAGTCTTCTCCCAATAGTCAATCATAAAACTCAAATTTCAATATTTATTTATTGTTTTAGGGTTAATTTAGGGTTTGATAACAACAATATTTTCATTTTTAGCCATAAAAAGGCTAGACATTTTGGTATTTATTCATGTACTTCATCTAAAAATCATCTTTAAACCCTAAAATTGTTTTGTTGATTTTTATTTCATCCTACTTAGGGATGGATGTCTAGGGTTTCTTGGTTGTTATATTCATTTATATTTTTGTATTTCTTAGTTGTCTAAAACCCTAATTTTAATCCATCATTTAGCCCCATTTTTCATTAGCTTATTACTTGTTCAAGGGATAGAATTATTGTTGTTGTTATAACTTGCTTTGTTGTTGTAATTTATCGTCTTTTGTACAAGTTTTACAACAACCCTTAGTATTTTCTTGGTTTTTGGTGTTTGGGGATCACGTTGCATCTAATATTAACTTGACAAACGTTCTAAAGTTACCCTAGAGTACCTCAGACCAAATCTAGAATTGACTTGTCTTAGCCACCTAAACCCTAATATATTTGACATATATTATTGGCAGTATTTGGGTAGATGCTTAGGATATCTTAGACTTGATTGTGTCTTACCTTAGGAATCCCAAGTCCTACTAGCCTCCTTTGTGTTGGATCCAATCCTTCACTAAAAACAAGCAATTTTTTTCCTAGGTAACAGTGATGACATCTTTTGATGTTCCACTAGTCTATGCACCTTGTGAAGGATTTGCACTAAGGTGCTAGATTGTGTGGTAACAAATTCAAGAGGGTAAATTTCAATCTCGACATGCATGCGCCTTTATGATTTAATATGAACTTGAAGCTTATGCTAGTTTATACTGCTTTATGATGCATATGCTATATCACATGATGATTTCTCCATGAAATAAATGATGAGTAATTGAAATGTTGAAATTCATTGTAGTGTAATTTTTGTTGAAAATGCATTTGCTAGTTATTATTTTAAAATGTTGCACTTATTTTGTATAAAAAGTTATATACAATCTTCCATTATGTGATTTGGCTTCAATGATGTCACCTCTTTGATGAAGAGGCATATTTAACTCTTGCATTTCATGAAACCTTGATTTGATGCTTAGACCTTAAATGATTAAGGTTATTTTCACATTAATAACACTTGCACTTGAAAATGATATGGTTCTTAATTATAATGATTAAATATTCATGTTGATAATATTGGATTGGTTCTAGCAATGCAATTACATAAATATGATCATCTATCATACTCATTTGATTCATGTTAGGACCTACACTAACACTAATTAGATGATGAGAACAACTCAAAGGGTGTTATTATGCACTTTATTTATGTGGATGTTAATAATGAGATGCATATATACTAAGTTACATTTGAGCAATCTATTATGAGCACCCACACTAATGTTGGCAAGTGTCGGGAGAAACCCAAATGATATGTCATTGTTGTGCATATCAAACTTCCAAAAAAAGAACCACATTCTCAAACCTTGTTGTCCATACCTACGTAGACCCTAGATCGACATAAGTGAGGTTTGAATGGGTTTTACCATGGAAAATTGACTTATTTAATGTAAATTACATTTTAGGTATTTTAGCCATGGGGGCTAGTGATGTGAATTTGTGGAAGACTTACCATAGAAAGAGACCCTAAGTATCTAAACCTAACTACCTAAGATCTTATTTAAGGAAGCTCCTTTTGGGATGTGGGGATATTTTACTTTCCGATATGGTAGTATTGGAATTGTGCTAATCATTATTTTGTATTCTTCGTGTAAGAATTTCAGATGCATTGGGTTTATGTGGTAGTTTGAGGCATGCCCATGTGATGTCATTGGTGTTCTAGATTTGTGCACTAATGAAGGGGGAAAGAAAAATAGTGTTGTTGGGAGAGTGCAAAACCTTAATCTGGTTATTAGAGTTGAGTCCGCAATTGCCTTGTGGGGAGAGCATTGGGCCTATATTGCACAATAACCTAGTGGGGAGAGCATTAGGTCTATATTGCACAATAACCTAGTGGGAAGAGTGTTGAACCCATATCACACAATAGCCCCATTGGGAGAGTGTTGATACAATAACTAAGATCCTTTATCCACTCACTAGTTTGTTGTTGTTCTATGTGCATAACATGCTTCTGGACTTGTCATTCATTGTTGAAATTGATACCCTACTATGAGTTGCAAGAGTGAAACCTTAGTCCTGGGTTTTTATCTTGAGGCCCCTATCGAGGGGATACTTCTAGCATCTTCAACTGTATGTTGGTTGGTCTAATAGAAAAGCACTGAGAAGAGTGTATGTTGGTTGGTCTAATAGAAAAGCACTGAGAAGAGAATTTTTCCCAACAACTATTGGAGTTGCATGAAGAACGAAAGCCTAGTTTGCAACAAGGTGGGGACTTTTACAACCATGATTGAGCATGTAGGTATTTACTTTGTTTGTTTAGCTTCCACTCCTTATTGAATGATTGCTCAATTGTTGAAAGGATTATTTGCTTAAGTTAATATTCTTTGATTATTAAAGAGTTAATTAAATTCCAATTTTGAATAGAGTATGGTAAGAGAAAAACCCTCTACAATAGGCCCATGACATTCTTATCAAATTGGATTATACAAAAATGGAGAAGCTACAAGAATGGATGGAATCAAAGGAGAGGAAGCTATCAAGGATTGACACTAAAAATAGTTGAATATATGGATAGATAATCATCAATGGCATCAAGAAAGCAAGAGTACAAAAACTTATATTACTCAACTTCATTACATGTAAAACCCTTAACTACAAAACTTTGAGGACAAAGTTTTTTGAATAGGGGGTATTATGCTATGGCCCTAATGGGATATATATGGGGTTGAATGTATATATGATAGGTGTCGACCTAATGTGGGGCCGCATGTGCAATGAGTGAGAATATGTATATGTAGAGGAAAAATGCTCTTCTTAGCTAATAGGTTGAAAGGTTTTGTAGGTAGGACTAAGTTATATCAAAGACTCCACTCATTTTGTTAACAAAATCAAGAATCTTAAGGTTAATGATGAGGACATCTTACCCCTATTAATGAAGTTGTTATGGTGATTGAGCAAGTTATTGACCCCAAAGTTATTGACTCCACTCGTGGAAATTTGTCTAAGATCGACGTTTTTTAGCTTCCAAGGTAATATGTATGAACAAGCTTGTGGGGTTACTATGGGGTCCCCCCTTTCCCTGATCGTAGAAAATATTTATATGGAACATTTCGAAGGTAAAGCCTTGGACTCTTCTCCTTTGAAACCTGATTTCTGAGTTAGATATGATGACGACACCAATGTTAAGTGGCCCTATGGTAAAGAAATCCTCAACAATTTTGGGCATAATCTTAACGGTCTTTCTAAGAACATACAATTTACCATGGAGTTAGAAGATAATAACTCCATTCTTGTCTCCAGGAAGGTTGACGGTTCTTTGGGACACTAGGTTTATCGTAAGAAAACCCACACTGAATAATACCTTCATGTGAACTCCCATCATCACCCCTCCAAAAAAAGAGGGGTTATTAACACTCTTGCCACTCGGGCCCTCATAATCTATGATGCGATCATTTGGAACATGAAAAACTTCACCTAATTAATAGTTTCATAAATAGGGGTTATAATAAATGGCAAGTTGAGAAGGCATTTCAAAAAGAAAGAAGGATTCCTTGAGCCTGTACAAATGATGAAGCTTTTCAAGTTGAACATAAAGTGGTGTTGCCCTATGTTCAAGGCACCTACAAAAATATTGTTAGGATCCTCAAGAAGAAGCACATTAGAACTATCTTTCAACCCCCTCACAGTATCAAAAGCCTCCTTAAATCTATTGAGGACCTAGTGGACCCTCAGCTTCATAAAGGCGTCTATCATATTCCTTATCCTTATGGTCTCAAATATATCGGTGAAAATGAGAGGTCTTTTCAAGTTAGGATAAAGGAACATAAGGAGGTTATCACCCACAATCAAGTCAAGTCCTCCACCCTTGTTGATCATTCATACAAAACCAAACATCATATTGATATTGGAAATACAAAAATTTTAACTAAAGTTGAAAGAGGATAATTGTGTTAATATCAATAGGGATGATGGTCTAAAACTGAGTAAAACTTATCTACCCATTCTTAAAATGTAACCAAGGTCCTCCTTTTTTGTTTTTGGGTTCCCATTTCCCTTTCTCTACCACCGTGTTTGGTTTAACTTATCTACCCATCCTGAAAATGTAACCAAGGTCCTCCTCTTTTGATTTTTGGTTTTTGTTTCCCTTTCTCTTCTGTGTTTGGTTTTTTAGTTATCTTGTTATTTTGTTTTTATATCTTTTTATTTTTTTGTTTTTCAATTTAGCTATGGTTTGTAGTTTTATGTTTCTCCTTTTTGTTTGTTCATGTCATTACTTTTTTTTCTTTATATAGTTATATAAGTATTAACAGTGATTAATAGGTCTTAATTATGATTAGTACTTATGTTAATACCCCTAGCTAATTAATAGTATTTATATTTATATATTTAGGTCGATCAACAATAAGGCTCGAAACCATTACACCAATATACTCGTTTTGAGCTCAACATGTCACTTGCATGAATTAAACTCAAGTGAAGAGGATAATAATCATTCATCCCAACCACCCAAGCTAAACTCAATTGACATACTTATATTTATATTTATATAGATAGATATATTTTTATATAGAATTGTTAATAGTTGTTAATTATTATGTCCAATTTTTAGTTATTAATCATTATTAGTTCATTTTGTTCTTTTTTTTGTTATTTAATTGGTATTATTTTTGTTTTCTTTTTACCTTCCTAGGTTTATTCTAATTTGTGGCCTTTTTTCTTAAGCCGACATTTCTCATTTTTGTCTTATTATTTTTGTTGCTAATCTTTCTTTTATTTATTTATTAGGATGGGTAATCATTCCTTTTCGCAAGTTTTGCATCTTTCTTCATGTTGTTTATGCCTTGATCTTTATCTTTTTGTCTCGAAGATGAACTGCATATAGCAGGTCCGAAATGCCAACACCAACTTCTCACATAGTGAATCCGGAAACCCATAATATTAATGTCAATAGAGTTATAATTGGATAAACAAACATACAGTTGGGATATATGGATGTACTTGGGTGATTAGGAAGAGGTTCTTCTAACATACAAGGAGTTATTGTGCAACTCATCTCTATTATGACTTTAGGAGTTGTATCCCACACTCATTTTGGTGTACATTGTATGTATTCTGCTTTATCATGTTATTTTATTTATTGGGATTGTAATATCAACTCAGCCCACATATTTATAATAGTAGTGTCTTGGTTATAACTTACATACATATAGAGAGTACATACTACATCATGAAATATGACATTATAATCCCTTAAACACCAAGTTTAATCTATAGGCAAGGTTACAACCCTAGATGAAGTCAACCCAAACTACAAAGATGTGACCACCATTGAGCTTAAGGTGACCCTAATTAGACTATGATGAACCTCAACTTAGTTTGATTTTGGTTCAACTAGCAAGCTAATCAAGAATTGATTCAGAAGGGAGAGGGCTTGGTTTCTAAGAGACGACCTAGTTCTGCAAATATCTAGGTTTAAGGGCTTGGTTTCTAAGAGACGACCTAGTTCTGCAAATATCTAGGTTTAGGTCACTGTAGTTCTAACCAACAAAATGGTGCAAGATGAAAGAATGTCATTCTCTAAGAGAAACACTAATATATATAAAGTTGATGTTGAAATATTTTACTTGAGGTGGAGGTTGAAATATTTTATTTACGACCAACATTGAAATACTTTTTGTTATTAATATTCGTTTTTTTAATCCCACTTGTCAACTCCATCTTAAACAAAAGGAATTACACATCCCCCTCATATTAGGAAAAAAAATTACTTATATATATATCTAGTTGATATAGCTCAGTGGGTTATTTTGAGTGGTTGAGTGTTGTGGGCCTAATGGTTAAAAACATGTGTTTTCTCCTAAGAGGTCACAAATTCAAATCTAGAAGGGGGTAGAGTATGTATACCTCTCTAGACTTTAGAGATCAAATCCCTGCCTCCAGATTAACAAAATAAAAAAGCATTGTAAACTAATCCACAGGAACCAAACCAACAGCACGACCATTTGGGGTTGCCTTCAGATTAACAAAATCAAAAAGCATTGCGAACTAATCCACATGAACCAAAACAGCAGCACGACCATTTGGGGTTGGACCCCAAGTAACCAATTTGTGAATTTTCAATTTGTGAATTTTCAAGCTAAATGATTGATGTTAATCACCCTACAAATTACCCTAAATAACCCTTGAGAATGAGCATTAAGGATTTATTACTTCAAAATAATATATATATATATATATATATATATATATATATATATTATATATATATATATATATATATATATATATAACTTCAAAATAAAATATATATAATCCTTGAGAATGAGCATTAAGGATTTATAACTTCAAAATAATATATATAGCTTTAATGGATCTAATGGTTAAAAAATGTGTTTACTCCTAAAAAGTCACAAGTTCAAATCTAAAAGAGAGAGGGGTAGGATATGTATACCTCTCTAGATTTTAGAGGTCAAATCCCTGCCTCCTCCCCATGGACAGATAAAATATGCAGAGCACTTTTCTCTTTTCTCTTATCATGGCACTGCGGAATGAATTATTTTTACTTAATTCAAATTTATGAAAACTCCTATCAAGAATCATGCGATGTGTGGCAAACAAATGTCAGGAGCATTAAACCTTAGTTTCATGTTTCTTTAACTAACTGTTACCAATAGTCCCCACATGAACACAAACCATCTTTGACATGATGGAAGCGGCTTCCATCCCTGAGAATAATTTCTCTCCCAACAATCTTTGAAATAAATTTCATAAAAGTATGGCAGTCACCACATACGCGAAGATTTTTTATAATTTGGATGGGTGTTCCAGGGACTGTATTAATAAGCCCGAAAGCGATTGCAAGTTTCTCACTATGATAAGAGAGGATGTTTTCTTTATTCTCCTCCTCAACATCATGTAGTGCAAAGGATGTGTCAGGAACATACCCTGCTTCCTTCATCTGTTCAGCCAATCTGTCCAGTCTTGCATAGACTTCTGTTGTCTGTGGGTGTGACCTGTCTTCTACCACAAATGTGTGCACTTTGTTCTTGACTATAATCCAGCTGCATCCTGGCTTCTTTTTAACCTGCCGGCCTTTCATCAATGTTCTAATCTTTGCCACATCATCCCACCGGCCAGCTGCAGCATAGATATTTGATAACAGCACGTATATTGCTGGGTTTTCTGGTTCCAACTCAAAAAGGGATTCAGCTGCACATTTTCCTAGCTCCATATTACCATGAACTCTGCATGCACTGAGCAATGCCCACCATATGCTAGCATCAGGTTTAAAGGGCATGTTGTTGATAAAGCTCTCTGCCTTGTCTAGAAGCCCAGCTCGACCCAGAAGGTCAACCATGCATGCATAATGGTTTGATCCTGGAGTAATATTGTGATCTTGACTCATGGACTCAAAGTAGTGACAACCTTCATCCACTAGACCTGCATGGCTGCATGCAGAGAGAATGGCAACAAAAGTAATATGATCTGGGCTTATGCCTGCCTCCAGCATTGCTTCAAAGAGGTGGATGGCCTCCTTGCCATTCCCATGCTGAGCATATCCTGCTACTATTGAATTCCACGAGACAACATCTCTTCCAGGAATTTGATAGAACATTTTATATGAATCCTCTATCATTCCACATTTTGCATACATGGTGATCAGAGCATTGCCCACAGACAGATATGAGCCAAATCCAGATTTCATAATGTAGGAATGCACTTGCTTGCCACAATCGACAGCCGCTAGACTGGCACATGCACTTAACACCATGGCCAAGGTGAATTGCCCCGGTATTATGTTTGACTGCAGCATTTGGCAGAAGAGTTCTATGGCCTCCTCATAATAGCCATGCTGAGCATATCCCGCAACCATTGCATTCCAAGAAACTGTGTTTGCTTCTGCTAATTCATCAAATACCTGCCTTGCATCACCAACGCTTTGACCCTTGGCATACATTGTAACAAGTGCATTACTGACAAAGACACAGAGTATTAATCCATTCTTGATAGTTTGGGTTTGGATCTGCTTGCCATATTCCAGAGTTTTTAGGTTCGCACAACCACTCAAAACGCTGGCTAGAGTAAACTGGTCAGGTTTCACATATGTCCCTTGCATTTGGCAAAAGAGCTCCAAAGCTTTGTCGCTACACTCCTGCTGGGCATATCCTGCAATCATTGCATTCCACGAGACTAGATCTCTATCAGGTATTTTGTCAAACATGCGGCGTGCATCTTGTATGCTTTGGCTTCTGGCATACATTGTAACAACAGCATTGCCAACAGCAACATGGGATTCAAAACCTGTCCTAATAATATAACCATGTACCTGCTTACCATGCTCACATGCTACTAAATTAGCACAAGCACTCAAAACACTTACCAGTGTCAACTCACTGGGTTTAATGTGTCTCTGTTGCATTTCCCAAAAAATGCCTAAGGCTTCCTCATCATGCCCTTGTTGTGCATATCCTGCAATCATTGCATTCCAAGTGACTAAGTTTCGTTCTTCCATTTTGACGAACACTTGATGTGCATTTTGTATTTTCCAGCACTTGGCATACATGGTAGCAAGCGCATTGCCTACAGAAACATATGAATCAAAACCAGTCTTAATTACAAGAACATGCAATTGCCTGCCAAGTTCTAGGACTTCCAAATTAGCACATAAACTCAGTATACTCGCAAATGTAAACTGGTCACGGGCTAACCCTGTCCAATGCATTGTGCAAAACAATTGAAGGGCATCCTCGACATACCCATGCTGGACATACCCAGTAATCATGGCGTTCCAAGAGACGACATTCCGCTCCGGCATTTTGTCAAACACACGACGTGCATGCTCTATGCTCCCGCATTTTGAGTAGCCTGCAATCATTGAAGTCCATGAGAAAACATCCCGTTCAGGCATTTTGTCAAACACTTGCTGTGCATCCACTATGCTACTGCATTTTCCATACATTGTAACAAGGGTGTTGCCGACGGGTAAATAAGCTTCATACCCACTTCTGATGGCGTGAGCATGGACCTGCTTGCCTCCTTCCAGAGCTGCTAGGCTGGCACAACCACTTAAAACGCTTGCGAAAGTGAAGTAGTCGGGTTTCATGCCAGTCATATGCATTACACTGAAGAGTTTAACAGCCTCCAGATCATGACCATGCTGAGTATAGCCAGCAATAACTGCATTCCAAGAGACCAAGCTTCGTTCAGGCATTTTGTCAAACAGTTGTCGTGCATAGATAATTTTACCACATTTGGCATACCTGACGATCGTCCTAGTCCATGACACTAAATCATTTTCACTCATTTTGTCAAACATATGGCGAACGTTAGTCATTTTCCCGCCCTCCGCGTTCGTGCGGACAATGTACCAGGTTATATCTTGTTGTCATCATCTGGGTTTATACCCCTTTTCTTTCAGCCGGGAACTTAATGTTATTAATGCATTAAACCCAGCGAAAATACGTATGGCTGCGCTGTTTTCTGTAAACCTTGTTTGGATGCCTGCAATTGTTCATCTCGGTAAATGGCCATCCGTATCCATTCCATATTTTATTTATTCATACGCGCAAATTCATTTTCTCCATTTAAAGCTCAAAATTCACCTACTGACGTCGTTGTCTCTTTTTTCTTGGTCATGGCTTGCTGCCTTGTTGCTGTTGCTGAAACCTTGTATGCCACTGATTCACAACAGTAGGAAGTTACCATTCAGATTGTCTGAGATGTCCATTAGAGTGAGTAAGAATGATGGCAGGTAATACACAATAGACTTAATGTCAATCACAATCACAAATTACAAACAGAAAGCTTACCCAGACCATGGATTTACAAGAAATGTGAAAACGAGTTTATATAGGCACCTGGAGCATTTGTCAGTAGTCAGCCAAACTTTTCATTCTAACAAACCATCATAAGTCATTGCTCAATTACAAAAGATGGATTTTACGTGCCATGGAAGTCCGAAGCTTGAGGAATCGGAGAATTGAACAAGTAGTTCTTCGAGAAGATGATAAGGGGTAGTGTGAAAAGAAATAGGAAAGAAGCAATAGATCAAGGAGTCTCATACTACAAAACTTGGAACTAAAGGAGAAGGATGAATGTGAAGTTGAACATGGCGACATGGGATCTCTGCCATTCTCTGGTCATATCTTTGGACCTTCTCTTCCAAGTGGTTGTTTTCTTCTTGAAGCTAAGTATCGTTAGCCCTTTAGTCTTCCAACCTTTCTATATTGTTTTTACCCATGTTGAATTTGCAAGGTTCTCTCAAAGTTCTAGCAGCAGCTGATTCAAATACTTTGATACTAATACTATACATAAACGAAGTAACCCGCTTGCTTCACCAACAAGGACACTTTGCAGAAATGAAATATGACCTCTACTATTGATTTTGTGTAGAGCATTGTCTTCAAAAAGGCTACCAGGCCTTTGTTCTTAGGAAATTTTGGATGCAACTTTCTTATGTCTTGTTCTTTAATGGCATGTAAGGATGGGTTTGTTGGTTGACTTTGTAAGGTTTATGAGGCTTCTATGCTTAGTGTAACTTGCATACAAATAATCAGTTGTCAATAATCAAGGGTTTGGGTTCAAGTTCCTATGTTGTTAATTACCAAGTAGGTATACACCAAATGGCTATGCTTCTTGGCTTCAAGGCTTGGTATTGTTTACTATGAAAAGTCAGGACCAATATCCATCAACACTCTCCCATGGTTGCTTTTCGGCTTTTACCACTTGAGATTCTTCTCAATCAAATAAAATAAGGGCTATGGCTATTGCTCAATTTCAAAATGAGCACCTCTCCTTCAAGACAATACTATTCAACACTTTGATGAGTGCTTGCTAGTTCAAATGCCCATTGAGTTGTATATAATTGTCGATCTATCAAGTGTGCATACATAATAAAAGACAAACTCAGCAATCCAACTACCATCACTACTCATGCATACAATTACTCCAGCGACCAAGAAATCCAAATCGCTCTTTAGTTTCTATAAAGAGGTTTTACTTAGTTCATAAGTGACCGATCTACAGTGTCTTGGAGCTCTTGAAGTTTTTTTTTAAATATCTACTATACATGTATTGGCCAAATGTTGCTCTCCTTCTAGAGTATTGCATTATTAAGCACACATGTACACAAAATCTTGAAGTAAAGACATGTCTATTATGGCTAGAAGCTCCCATGAAAAAAAGATGTTTACACCTCTTATGTGTGCGTATGAATATATATCATGATCAACCAAACTAAACCATCCATTTGTTCATTCAACCTACTGCGATGAAGCGCTCTTCTTTTGTTCTATTATTTTGTTGAATTCAATAAAACTAGTGATATAATTAATGATAAAAGGCTTTGGATTGGATTAGGTCAACTCTCCAGGTGAGGCCTCAAATTATATCAATGATATGCACAACATAATCACTTGAATGGATGACTTATGAAATTCAAGATTTTATTAAGAGAAAGGGAATTTCACTAGACAAATATAGAGAGTTGCATTTGTATCTATTCTCAGGCAATAAAACAAGTCAACCTAGGCAATAGAATTGACCAAGCTGAAGGAAATTCAACTAGAGAGGAAATCCAATCGACCAAGCAATGTGGAAGTCAACCAAATGATGATATCAGCCAAGTAAAGGAGAAATTACATAGTCAATGAGTGTAAGGCATTCAGAGAGAAAACGTATAGCCATCAATGAGATAAAACGACTTAGATAGAAGTTGAATCGATCACCAGAAAGGGATTAAATCAACCTGGGAAAATCTAAATTCAACTCAAGCAAGGATTAAATCGACCAAACCAATGAGAAATTGACCTAGGGAGGAAGTAACTCGACCCAAGTCAATGTGAAGCCACCTAGGGAAATGAAAATGACCCAAGCCAAAGTGAAATCGAGCAAGTGAGTGGGAAATTGACCATGGAGAGTGAAATTGCAAATTGTGGAGAAGATTTGAGTTTGCAGGAAAGAGAAATTTGTCCATCACCAAGAATTGAACCAAACTAGAAACTCCTACAAAGGTGTAATGACTTTGAGATGACAACATCGATCTCTAGGCCCATAAATGGATCCTACGGTGGTAGTAGTAGTGTTGTTATACTCTCTATTAGACAAGGAAAACCAATAATTCAATAAATCCGCAAGTTTTATTATATATCCTTCTCATTTACACTCCCACTACTCATTGGAAACCCTTAAAATCAAAACTAAAACATGATACATAGAGCATAATCACATAGAAATCTTACAGAAATTCAAGACACAATGTACACCATATTTACCCTGGAAACCCAAATGGGAAAACTATGTTTGAATGGATGCTCAACCTATTTTGGAAATATCCTATTACAATACTTTCATGGCTCTTTATGCCGCCTCATCTCCTTGGCCAAAATACCTTTTGAAAGTGAAAGTAATGGGAGAAATATGAAGAATTGGGGCAATGGGAAGGCCAACAAACATAACCTTTCACTTCACATTCATCGGCCTCTTTTTTCTCCTATCTATTTTTTAATTTTTAATTAATCCATTTTTTTCTTCTTATTTTGTCTTATTAGACTTTACATTACATTGACTTTTACATACTTTACTAACCCTCATTAATTTCCAAATTAACTTGCAGATATCGAGTCTTACAACCATTCGTTAGTTTGAATCCATTTTGAATCACACCTTCCCATTGAGAGTCTTTTTGTTCTCCAAAATCTTGAAGCAAACCAATGTGGATTAATGTACCTTATGTCTACTTCTTTGTAACATGGCTCTGACTCTATCTCCTGGCTACAACTATGTCTCTAGATATGGCTCTAGCTTTGGCTCATGGTTTTAGTATTGGCTCATGGTTGTGGCTACTAGCTCTGGTTGTTGGCTCACTTTTTCCTACAATGTAAAAGTTTGATCACTAACTCTTGGCTCTAAGCAATCTCCTTATCCAAACTTTGCAATAAGCATTCATTCCCATCTCTCTCTCTCAGATTTGGAGATGGTCCATCTTGGCAATCATTGAAGCCAAGTCAAATGTTGGTTTGTGTTAAATGTGACCCCATCACACTATGCAATCATGTAACAACTCCACAAGGAAAGTGTGGTATATGTTATTTTGCTAGGATTAATTGCTTCTTGTCATGGAAACTACTCTCCAGTGCATGCACATGCTTACAAGAATGTCATGGATTTCTCAATAACTTCCCCAAGTTCATTAACCTCTCTGCACCAATATTTGGCACATCTTCAAGAATGGGTTCTTGAGATGCAATATCGAAAACCAACAATTGGATTGTGGCTTCCCTTGGCATCAATCTATTGTCTGTCTTGTTGGTGTCACTGACCTCCCATGTCTTGGATCACTGTTTCTCCTTGGACTAGAGACACAGGAAACTCTTCTTCTTCAATCTTCACTCTCTACAATCTTCTCCTAGCTATATGATTCATGGGGTGAAGCTCTGAATGAAGTCACCAAAAC
>CBVK0102367106.1:667-12881 GCA_900067695.1 Picea abies
ATTTCCCCAAAATCCCAACAATTTATAACCCTTTTCCTCCTTTTGCATGTTTCTCGGTCGCACATCCTTCTTTCACGCTCCTTGGATCCTTGAATTCCACTCTCTTCGTGCACTCTAGTCCATATTCTAACTTCCTTTTACTCTTTGACTTCTTCTGGCACAAATCCCAAAACTTATCGAAAATGCCTCTCCAACAAGGTCCCAACACTCACTTGTGGCTCACCTCGAACCACTCAGACCATCTTTCAGTGAACCATGAATGCTTCGAAGCTCTCCTTCACTATCACAGCCTTTTCCTTGAAATCTAGTTCCTTCTGTAAAATTTGGTCTGTTGTTTCAGTAGTAACGTAATTTTGCACCTTCTCGACACCTTCTTTAATGACCTTCTTGATGATTCCTTTACTTGTTATTAAGGTCACTATCACTCTATATGATTCTTCTTGTCATAATTCTATCTGTTGTGTGTGAGCCTGCTACTCCACCCTTAGATGATTCATTTATGAATACAACTTACGACTCTCATTCATTGTAGTTACCACCTCTGGTGGTGGTAATGTGCCCATCACTACTTGTAATTTCTACACCTTTCCATGTGCAGTATGAATCTTCTGACTTATCTCTTGTTGTACCCTTCCTTCACTCAGTTGTTTCCAAACACCCATAGTCTCTATATACAGTTGTGCGCACTCTACTTCTATAGTCTTTATACTTTTCACTAATGTTTTCATAGTTTTATTCCTCACCTCCCTCTATTCAGGTGGAGTGCTTGATGTTACGCGTGCTTTTAGATAAATTATGTGTGCATGGAATCCTTGAATGGTTTCACTTATCTTTGTGATTTGATCTTCCACCAGGGCCTCCTTCTCAACCTGTGCATCTGGGAGTTCTTGATATACTCTCTCGAATTCCTTATGCATTTGTTCTACTTTCTGTGTGGCCTCATTGTGCTCTTTTTTCACTTTGTTGTACTTAGTCTCTAATGTAACATTATATGTTGTAATATGTATTATCTCACTGGATATCTTCTCTGTGTGCACATTCATCTCTTGTGTTTCTCTCATCTATAGATCCTGTAGTACATCCATTGGTAGTTTTGATAGCACTAGGTCTATGTGACCTAATTCCATGGACCGTTCTTTCATTTCTATCGTGGAGAACTCAACTTTCCCTATTGATATATTAATCAACCTTTGATCTCCTGCAACTGCCAAGGACTGGGAGATCACTGGTTCTGCCTCTCTATTATTGGTAGTGCTAGTTGTTGGTTCCTCCTTCATCTGTTTCCCTGGTCCGATGTTTTCATCTTCTAATAGTTGTCTCAATTATTCCATTTGTTCTTGCATATGTTTATTCATCTCTTCGTGGTGTGTTGTGCATTGAAATGCGTCGTCAGTGACTTATTTTACCTGGTCACCTATATTCTCCAAATATTCTTCGATCAACACCTAAATAACCACTTCCTTAATGACTTTGTGCTTGATTCATTGGTTTCCAGGTCTTCCTGTCTCTAGCTCTTTTATATTTTTTTCATTGCTTGGTGCTAGTTGTGGTGTTGACTCCTCTGGGCCCTTCCCTTTGTCTTGGTCATATTCTTCTTCTTCCTCCTCATTGACATCATATATTTTCAGCTTTGGTTGTGTTGATGGCTCTATCTCTGTGGGTGGAATCATTCACTCCTCATCCCAATCAAGCATAATGTTTTCGATCTCCTCTTTCGTCAATCGATATTGTGTTGGAAGCCACTGTTGATCCTGGACCTTTTCCTGAACGTACATGTGTTGACACCCTACCTTAAAACCACAGGGGATTCACCTTGTTGACCAATATCTTATCACGTTCATTCATTAATGGGGTATTTTTAATTATGAAAAATAATATCAATATATTGTAGGTATTGGGGGTCGACGTGGGGTCTCAAGGAGTTTATAGGTATTAGGGGGTATAAAAAGGGGTATCTATTTAAAATAAGGGTTTCTTTTACTAGAAATATTTATTTAGAGGGGGGTTAAAAAAAGGATTTTGCAAGGTATTTATTAATATTTAGTGAAATTAGGGGTATTATTTAATATCCCATGATTGTAGGCGCTATGCCACAGGTTCACTGAGTGAATACCCCGTTCTTAAAACATGCCACTTCCTTCTATTCCTCGACCACCTATGGTGATATGTATAGGGTCATATCTATGTTATATTTGATATTTTTCTTGTAGATATAGAATGTGATAATAGTTTCCATCGAGTGCGCCATTTGGGTAGTGTACCAAAGGCTCTAATAGCGTGTGGCTAAGCAAGGATTCTCCTTGATGCCCAAAAATTGATGTTTGTTCGGCTCCGTCCAAGATCATATCATGATGAGGATCAACAACCAAGAGTAGTGTAAGTATTACCCCTTCTCCCATGCTTCCTTGAGGTCGATAAAAAACTGGTTCAAAACAATTGTTGCCCAGTTCATCTCAACACCCTCTACACATCGTTCTGCAACCACTATAACTTCTTCTGACACTTTGTCTCTTATGAATTTCCTCAAAAATTTATAGGCTAAGGATTGTGTTGTAAACCTTACTGTTAGGTCACATATGTGAGCAACGTTTATACCGTGTTGTCCACATAATGTATGAAATGTTTCTTTCATTCTCTCAACGAGATATTTCTCATTCTTCTTGTAAAAAAAAAATGGTGTGGGGTCCTACCCCTATGAAGGAAGACCTGTAATGCATATTACTAAATCAATGTCAATGGATATTGGTATGTCAAGCTACATATATCCTCCATTTACACAACTTAGCAACATTTTCACACACGCGTTGATCTCCTAGGTCTATCCAAAATTCAGTATACAAAACAAGTTTAGAATACCTTCTTTCTACAACCCCCTAGATCACACATGTGGTTCTATGACTATCACAAGGGTTTCAGAACTAATGGATGTCATCAAAAACTTACTAGGTATGAGATCTAGAAACTTATTTTTCTCATTGATATGATGGTCAACATATTTCAGATATGGTATCATACCTAGCATATCCCCTTCCACTATGAATCCCTCTAGAATCAATGGCTCAACTAATGGGTACCTTTCCTCCTTTTTTAAATGGACCAGTTCCGATGATGGCTTTCTTGGTGGGATATAATCCTTGGGAAATATTTTGAACGAGGGCGAGGCTTCCTGTATTTCTTCTACTACCGACGACATTGCAGGCTCACTGCGTTGTTTCTTTGGTACTAAGGTTGATGTTGTTTCTCCCTTAGGTTCCATATTCCTCTATGACATTGGTCTCAACTTCCACTGGTTCTGGAACTTGGTTCTATACTTCGGATCTTCAACTATATAATCTTCGTCTCTCTATGTAAGATTTGAAGAACAATAATCTTCCCTCATTGTCCCTTTGCGTGATTTTATACTACATTTCTAGTTGTAGTTTCCCTCCATGCATAAACTCTTTGTCTAATCCACTAATGACTGTAATTCATTACCTTCTTTTATTTTTCCATCACTCTGTATCTTCAGCAAATTCTCCATTCAATTTTTCAATCGGTCAAGATATTCTGCATTTGATGTTATGTAGCACCATTACTTCATCGTCATGATAACTCTTTATTTAACGTCGCATCATGGATTGTGTTAATTGTGCTTAGCTATCATCTACACAGTCTCATCTATCTGCATGATCTCTTCCTTATGTGAAATCTTGTTCCTTCGTATGTGCATCCTTATACTTACTTTTATCTCATCTACAACAGTTTCCTACTTCCCCTCTTTACCTACTAACCTAAACTTCTTTGCCTCCTCAACTTCCAACATATTCCCTTAACCTGTTTCTTACTTTTTCTTCATTTTTTTTGTATTTTCTTCCTATAGTACATTATTCTACAAATTTAACCTGCGTAACTCATCTAGTGCATGGAAGGATGACCAGCCCTATACAATTTCAGCCATGTCCCATTCACTAGTTCTTCCATGAATTATCCATCCAACTACTCTAACTGAACATCACTTGTGTCAATCACATATCTCATCATTTATGGCCCTAGCCAGTTGTTACACATCAAATTTGCACACCTAGGTACCTCACCCTAAGTGTCGCAAGTGTTGTAAAAGTGTCATATGCACCTTGTTAAGTGTCACATACACCTCGACACCATGAAGTAACATATGTCACAATCCCTAGTCAATGTGGAGGAGAAATATATTATGTGAACATCAAAATAATATGTGCACATGAATTAATTATTAATATTCATGAAAAGGAAATCAATTTAGTGCGAGAATCCACCTCACATTTGGTTTCCTATTTTTTAGGGGAGGTTGAGGATCTCATGGATGGTTGAAATATTTCCTCCTTAAAATCCTTTAGAGATATTACCTCCCTAAAATCCTCAAGAGATATTTTCTCCCTAAATATCTTGGGGATCCCATTTTAGTGGATCTGATGAGTGATCCTCTCCATGGTGGTTAAGCCTCCAAATCCTATATAATGAGGGATTTTCCATGGAGAAGAGGATATAAGCCTCCAAATCCTATATAATGAGGGATTTTCCATGGAGAAGAGGATAGAGGCAAATTAGAGGTAACCAATTTATGATCTTGGGAGGAATATTTTTGGTATCAAACTTATTATCTTGGGAGCATTGTGCAAGGGATGGATGCAGATGACTTGGAGAGGTTGCTGCAACTTCATCTACATATTGTAAGTATCTCTTTTAACGTTCTCATCAATATTACTTGGCCTATTCCCTTCAAGGTTGTGTATTTTTGCATATGATTGTTGATCTTGATAGATGGATTTGATTAGTCTAATGTTGTAGAGTAGAGTAGGATTTATTTGTCTTTTTTTTTCCATTGCATTGCAGGTATAGAGTGGTGCTGAAGAATTTGGAGATCAGGCTGAGATTGGAGGCAGCAAGGATGAACCACATAATAAGGTGCATCACACTTTCTTCCTTATCTTTCTCTTTCTGATTAGGTAATTTAATTCAAAGGGATGTTAGTGTCCATTTGTATGTTTTTGTCTTGGTATTAGGGGTCTAGAATCTAAGAGGATATTCACATGTCCACGGGGGAGTTTTCCTATAATATAAATTGGCGACTCCGCTAGGGACGGACTGCCTTTTCCCACCTTTAGAGCATTTTTATTGTTTGTTTCTGATCTATTTGTCTTTCTCTCATTCTCATTGAAAATTTCACAAAATTATGGGAGTTCTGGGTCAAATTTTTGGATTTTTAAGCCTCTGTTCTGAGTTTCTAGGAAGGGTAGCACTCCCTTGTAGTGTATATCATAGTGCTGATATAAAATCAGCACTGCCATGTAGTTTATATCATAGCACTACAATGCTTTGTGCCCTTGGAAACATGAGCACTTTTCTTTAGTTCTTTTGAATAATTTCAGACTTGTTATCCTACCATACGTTCCTTCTTGACTGTCAACTATACCCACCCAGAGGCTGACTATGAGTTGGTAACCTTAGTGGCCCATATCTATAGGGTTGATACACAAGGTGACAGTGAAGGGGAGTCTTCACTGTACCTGGGTAAGGCGTTGGTCAAACTCACTCGGGCTCCTTGAAGGGTACACCCATGGGTAAAACCATGTGGGAACATGCACCAAGGAGTAAGTTCGTTAAGAAAGTTACCAACGTAACTGATCCACTCGTTCTATACCAACCCCTTTCTATATTGATCTTGCGATGTTGGATTTCATCACCAACTAGTGGTTTCATTGTGAGAAGGTTTGTTTGATTGTTTTCTTCTTAGATTTGTAGGTGTGCTATTTATTTTCCTTAATGAACCTTAGGTCAAGTTAGTGCCAATGACTTCAATTCCTGGGAGTAATGAAGGAACCCATTTTCCCTAGGAACCTTTCTCCTTTCCTTCTTTTGGAAACATTGGTCCTCCGTGCATTTCCACACCGAGTCTTTTGAGACTCACCATCGGGTTACCGGTTTGGTTGTTCCCCACTCCAATGATATCTAATTTTCCTAGTTCTATGAATGCACCTAATGCTTTAGATGTAAGCACACCACCCACACATCAACCTAATGTCTACCTTTCATCTTCTTCACTTGTCAGGTCTCCTTCCCTTTCTCCTTCTTCACCTAGTGAAAGCTCTGAAGAAAGTATCTAGGTTGATAAGAAGAAGAAGAAACAAAAAGAGAAGAAGAAGAAGAATCAGAAAGAGACCAATCCTCCAATGACATCAAGTCATGTTGAATCTGAGCAACCAACTACTATTAATCATACTAGGAGCATTGATAAAGTTGACAAGTCTAAAATGAAGAATCTTAAACCCAAATTCCCTTACAGGATTTGTAAGGGTGACCAATTTATGAAGGATTTCCCTAGTCTCCCCAATGTATTATAAATGTAGTCTTCCATGTCATCAACCCCTGGTGAACATGTGGGTGACACCCCATCAAATAGTGATGATAAGGTTGGTAAGAAGGATAGAACTGTCAAATTTCCTTAATTGTTATGCGAAGGTGATCATTACTCTCACCTTTGTCCTCATATACACGAGGCTTCTTATCTTTTGGAAAAGATTCAACTTCCAACTAGTGATAATGAGATATCTTCCAACCTATCGTTAGTTGATGAATTGGTCAATCCGGTTCCATCCTCGGTCATTCCAATTGATCAGGTGGTCAATTTGGTTTCATCCTTGGTTGAACCACTAACCAAAGTGGTCGATCTGGTTCAACCATTAGTCAATTCCACTCCTCCCTTAAAGAATGCAACCCAAGTGGTCAACCTGGTTCTACCATCGATCGATCCCACTCCTCCCTTGAAGAGTGCAACCAAGGTGGTCGATATGGTTCCATCATCGGTAGATTCCAATCCTCATTCAAAGAGTGAGGATGTCACTTAGGTCTATCTTTTTAATACTGATTCACCTAGACAAGGGGGCACTCCTCCCTTCCTGATGGCACCCCCTTGAAGCAATCAAAGGATTTTTAATGGTTGAAATCATTTGATAGAACCTCATTTTCCTTCTTACATTCCTTTCCAAATCACTATGAAGGTTTGTGATAGGAATATTACTAACACTGTAATAGATGAAGGTGCTTATGTTAACATCTTATCCACGAATGCTTGTAAATATTTTGGTTCACCTCAGTTTGCGCCTGTGACTTAGAATCTGTTGACCTTTGATAGAAGAGTTAGTCAACCTTTAGGGATCCTTCCTTAGTTTTTGGTTACTTTGGGAGGAAAAGTGGTCTATGTCGATGTGATGGTAGTTCATGACCCCTTGGAATTTAACCTGCTCCTCGGGCGAGACTATGTCTATGTTATGAGATATTTTGTGTCCACTCTCTTTCAAGTGATATGTTTCCCTCACAATGAAAACATAGTAACGATCGACCGGATTTCATTCATTGACCCTCATTTGCTGATCAAGCATCCACCTTCCCTAAATGGTCCATACATGCCAGTGATGTCCGCTGCACCACAATTCAATTATTTAATGACTTTCCCTATGCATTCATCCCCACATGAGAAGGAATCTCTCCCTTCTCCTAACTTAGATTTGGTAGTTGACATGGTCATCTCTTCAATAGGTCTATTAGAGTCAGATATCCCTACCCTTATCGAGGTCGTCGACATGTATTCCTTCCATAGTGTTTTTCTTCAATCTAGTGAAGATCTCCTTGAACCCATGGCTGACGTTTGTCCCTTGACATGTATTCCTTCCCGAGCATTTTCCTCTTGGAATCCATGATCAAGAAGAGGTATCGAGCATATTTTTTCTTCTCTGTGGCAAGCTTGTTAAAAAATGAAACATAAGATACAAGAATAGTTCATTTTCTCTGTCAATCTCGTTAGAAAATGAAATAGACCCCCCTTTGTTACAATTGATTCTGACTCTGGATCAAGTACTTGAACCTTATTTTCCTCCGCCTAGTGAAAATGTTTCCATTAGTAAAAAGAAACCTAAACGAGGAAAGAAGAAGAGTCACAGAGGGAAATGATGCTTGGGGGGTAGATCTCCAGCCTTTGGACATCATGCTGGAGCAACACCACCAACTTCTTCCAAATGAGCTAGGGGAAAACCACCTCCAGAAAGACACACTGCTAGGAGTGATCCTCATTTGAAGGTCATGCCCATTGTAATGTAGCAGTCTTTTTCTGGAACAAGCTTAGTCTTTGTTCTTTCTCGTGCTCATAAATACATGAGAATAAGTTACTGAGCTTAGTCTTTGTTCTTTCTCATTTTCGTAAATACATGAGAATGTGATTGAGTATACTTTTATCACTTTTTTAGACTCGTAAATGATACATGAAAAAGGAACCCCCTGGAGTATTCTTTAAGCTCTTTTCAGACTCTCTAAGCATGAAAAGATTTCTAAGTGATATTGCTTCCTTTCACACTCGTTAAAAGGTTTGAAAGGGTGTCTTTCGGGTGACAATTTACCTCTTTTTTGGCCTCGTGTAACTAATTACGAAAAAGGAACACTCTAGTCAAACATAATTAGAATAGTTCTCCATCGTATCGTTTTATACTTTTTTGGATCTCAGAGACTAAACATCACAAAAAAGGACAACCCTCAAGTCACCTTTAAGTTCTTTTCAGACTTTCTAAACATGAAAAAACACCAATTTTTCCTTCTCTAGACCGGCTAAACTACACATTGAAGGACCCATATGGGAACAAACCCTTACTTCTTCCAGTTCATTAAACAAAGGAAGAGGACCTTACCAAAGATGAGTTATATCGAGCATGTGTTACCCTCCTCGAGCTCGTTAAATGAAAAATAGGTACTTATCTATCTAGGTGGGGGAAAAAATTGAAGGAAGTAGGTCAAGTTTTTGAGAATCCTTTATGGCAGCTATTGTCTCCCTTGAACATGGAACTTGTTTTCATCTCATCTTATAGTTGGGTAATACGCATGTCTCTAAGTCATACCAATTCCATGTGTTGCCATACTTTTTCATCTAGTTAAAGAGTTCTCTTATTGCCATAACATTTTTTTTACTTGTTGAGTCAATGCTACTAAGTCAGTTGTCGTGCCTCATCATGTTCAAGGGAAGTTTCACTTCAAACCATCCATATGTAGTATTTCCAGTTTCCATTTCCTATGTCAGTCCATACTCATATGATTCACCTTATTAGATCACTTTCATTTGTCAGTTTCATTTCAATGATGGGAATACATCGAGTCCCTCCTTCGACGAGTCTTTTCTTGTCAATTTCAAAACATTATTTGGGAATTAGACTTAGAAACCGGGATTTGGAATAGGTGTGAAACATAACTTTCCAAAGATGTAAACAAACATAGAATCTTAAGTTAGGGAGTGGTGAAATCCATTTACTATATTTTTTTCTAGGAATCCCTTCTCACACAAGGGTCAATCATGAGGTCACATTAAGACTAACAGAGTTACTAACCCTTCTTTGTTGGTCTTGGTGTAGTGGTTGCTCATATTATTCGGGGTCACTTGAGAAAACAACTCTGTGTTGGCCTTCTCAAGTCCGTTTCAGGCTCAGTTGCCCTGTCCTTGTGCATATATCATATTGTTGATTGTTTCCCCATGAATCATTGTTGTATTTGGTAACCTTAGTGGCCTTTCTTTAGGGTCAATACATGAGGTGACAATGAAGGGGAAAGTATTCGCTGTACCTAGAATCGAAGTTAGCCAAACTCACGAGGGGATCCTTGGAGGGTAAATTAACATTTATTGTGTGGAAGCTTGCACTAAGGCGTAAGTATGTTAAGTAGGTTGTCAACGTAACTTTTCAACATGATCTATCTCATCCCCTTCTTACATTGTTCCCATGATGTTGGATTTCATCACCAACTAGTGTATTCATTGTGAGAAGGCTTTGCTTGTTTGCTTGCTTCCTATTTTTTTAGTGTGTGTTGTTTTTTTTCCCTAGAATAATCTAGGTTAGATCTATGTTTAATGATGTCAGTTCCCAGAACGACCAATGAAACAACCCTTGCTCCGAGGGAACCTTTTGTTTTTCCTTCTTATGGAAACGTTGGTCCTCCTTACATTGCTACTTTGAGCCTTCGAGGTCTCACAATTGGGTTACTAGTATGGTTTTTTTCCACTCTGGTAATCTTGAATGTAGTAAGTGATTTAGTTGTAAGCACTTCCCCCCAATAACATCAACCTCATGTTGATCCTTCACCCTATTCACCATTAAGATATTCTTTGCCTTCTTCACTTGCAAGGTCTTCTTCTGTTTCATCTTTTTCGTCGATTGAAAGCTCTAAAGTTATTAACCCGGTGAATAAGAAGAAGAAGAAAAGGAAGATTAAGAAGAAGAAAAATAAGCAATGGTCCAAACTTCCAACCACTTCCAGACATGTTGGAGAACAACCAATTACTATTAATCATGCTGGGAGTGTTGATGATTCCAAGATCACCCAAACAACCCATAAGCCCAAGTACCCTTGCAGGATTTGTAAGGGTAACCACTTTCTGAGGGATTTCCCTAGTCTCCCCAAGGTCTCAGAAATGTGGTCTTCCATGTCATCATCCCCTGCTAGACATGTTGGTGGCACCCTATCAGCTAGTGAAATTAAGGTTGGTAAGAAGAAGCGAACTACCAAATTTCCTTTTTTTCTATGCGAAGGTGACCATTACTCTCACCTTTTCCCTCGTATGGATGAGACTTCTTATATTTTGGAAAATATTCAACTTCCAACTGGTTATCATAATATTTATCCCAACCCGTCATTAGTTGATGTAATGGTCAATCTGGTTCCATCTCTGGTCAGTCTAGTTGATCAGGTGGTTAATCTAGTTTCATCCTCGGTTGAACCACAAACCCAAGTAGTTGATCCAATTCCTCCATCAATCAAACCCACTCTTCATCTGTAAAGTGCCAAAGTGGTCGATCCATTTTTGTCACTGATTGATCCCACTCCTCCCTTGAGGAGTGCCAAAGTGGTCAATCCAGTTTCGTCATCGATCGATCCCACTCCTCCCTTGAGGAGTGCCAAAGTGGGGAGTGCCAAAGTGGTCAATCCAGTTTCGTCATCGATCGATCCCACTCCTCCCTTGAAGAGTGAAAAAGTGGTCGATCCGGTTCAACCATCGGTCGATCCCACTCCTCCCTTGAAGAGTGCAACCAAAGTGGTCGATCCGGTCCCGTCATCGATCAATCCCACTCCTTATTCAAAGAGTGAGGATGCCACTAAGGTCTATCTCATTAATACTGATTCGTCCAGACAAGGGGCCACTCCGCCCATCCCGATGGCACCCCTTTCAAGAAATCGAATTATTTCTATTAATTGGACTCATTTGACAAAACCTCATCTTCCCTCTTACGTTCATTTCCAAATCACCTTGCAGGTTTGTGATAGGAATATTCCTAACACTATAATAGAGGAAGGTTATTCTGTTAGCATATTATCTATGAATGCTTGGTAAACTTTTGGTTCTCCACAACTTGTGCTTGTGACTCAAAATATGTTGACCTTTGACAGATGAGTTAATCAACCTTTAGGGATCCTTCCTTAGTTTCCAATTACTTTGGGACGAAAAATGGTCTATGTCGATGTGATGGTAGTTCACTATCCCTTGGACTTTAACCTGCTCCTTCGGCAAGACTATGTCTACGTTATGAGAGATTTTGTGTCCACTCTCTGTCAAGTGATGTGTTTCCCTCACAATGGAAACATAGTAACGATAGACCATCTTTCATTCATTGACCTACATATGATGATCAACCATCCACCTTCCCTGAACATTCCATACATCCCAACAATGTCCACTCCATTGCAGGTCAATTATGTAATGAATTGCCCCATGTGTTCAACCCTGCATGAAAGGGAATCTCTCCCTTGTCTTGACTTAGATCCGGTCTTCTCTTCAATAATTCTATTAGCACCAGATATCCCTACCTTTATCGAGGTCTTCGACATGTATTCCTTCCAGAGTGTTTTTCTTACATCTAGCGAAGATCTCTTGGAAGCCATGGTTGATTTTTTTCCCTTGACATGTAATCCTTCAAGAGAATTTTCCTATTGGAAGACATGATCAAGAAGAGGTTTTGAGCATTTTTTTCTTCTCTATAGAAAGCTCGTTAAAAAAGGAAACAAAAATCTATGAATTGAACCTATACCTCATCAGTAATCAACCTGTAATCAACATGTACCTCAACCTATAATCAACTTGTAATCAAACTGTACCATAAAAAAGTGCATCAACCATGCACCAATCTATACCAAACAACCTGTAATCAACCTGTACCATAAACAAGTGCAT
>CBVK0102367126.1:0-17165 GCA_900067695.1 Picea abies
ATATCCTAGGGTTAGGTTTTTGGATGTCTAGGGTTTTGGAATTCATGTTTGAGGTAAAAAGGATTTTGGAGCCTCATTGTAATCATCTTCTTGCGAATGAGTGAAACCATCACATCTATTCTTAGAGATAAGCCACCACCATTCAAGCAAGCTTGTTTTAGTCTGCATTTTAGAGTTTCAATATATTTCCTTATTGAATAGAAGCCAAGTTTTAATGTATCTCTATTATGTGTATCTCTGTGTTAATAAAACAAATATGTATTCATTTCGTTATGCTCATAAAATCTGGATCAATAATGGTGTTCTCTCATCCATCATTACCCTACTTTGGCTCATAGGGATTTTATTCCTCTAACATAGATACGAGAAGTTGTGAGTACTTGTCTCCCTAAGGTGGAGGAAAGGGAGGTGTCACATGCCCACAATATGCCTAGACTTCCAACTCGACTTGGCGCACCTAGTTGTTCAACTCTTGGGGTCGTGTGGCACCGTGGCATGTCCAACTCGGTGGTTCAACCAAATTGAGAGCACTTCACCCAGACTACACCTCTTCACTCAAGGTCTACCCATATCTATGCCTTGAACTACTTGGAAAGTCAAGTCACCTCTGTAACACCCCTGCTTCCCCAATTTGTAATTATAAGTGTTATTATGGTAAAACAATAAGCCAACCTGTGGGTGATCAAGGATAAACAATGGACCTTGATAGATTTTATAATATTTATATATATACAAATATGTTTGGTTTTTGATAAAATAGAGAATGTTGAGTTATTGCTGAAGTGATGACCTTCACAGGTTACAATGTCATGAGAGGAGTGGGCGAGAGGGAGACCATCACTATTTTGAATGAATATTCCAGGTAGTACCCTGGGTAATTAAAATGATATGGATCCGAACTGTCCTCAACCCTAGAAACTGGCTATCAGTCAAGATAGTAGTTGGAATAGTTCTTGAAGGAGTTAAGAATGGATGAGAAAGTACCTTCAGGAATTTTTTGGCACGATCCACGGGGTCCTGAGGGAAGAAGATGAGAATAAAGGGGGGAGAGAAAAGGCATAAGGACTTACCCAAAGAAAAATCTTGCATAACTCCTCTTGTGACATCATATCCTGGCTCGGGGGTGGCTGGCTGTAGTGAAGTTTAACGCAACCTTGCCTACGGTTGGGTGGAGAGAGGTTCTCTCTACAACAATACTCAACATATCTCATTTTTCTATAGATAAGTGTCTTGTCCACCTCTGTGTATTGACATGATTATGTGCATGGTTAAATGAACAATATAATATTTAGATGTAACCATTTGGTCTGCAAATAAAATTATTTAGTCTGGAAACACTAGAAATTGCACATAATGCTTAGTTTTGTGAAGATTTTTACATTCTTGATTATGAATGCTTCATGTCTTGTGAGAATTATTTATGAATGTATGCCCATGAATAAAGCTGTATTCCTGGTATATAAAAATGATAAAAATATTTATGGTTGTTATGCACGTGTATAATTCAAGGTCTCTGTACTAACCTAAAGGGAGAGACGTCCCTTCTCACTATGTGTATCATTGTAATCCTATGGCATTTGCATGTACTCTCATGCATATACATATACATGTATATACCTTGTGCGCCACAACGTTGGAATGCCTGACCTCAACCAGTCTTTCAACGAATAGGGTATTGTGAAGAATCCCTAAGGAAACCATGGAGTACCTTCGTCAAGCGTGAGCACCCTTGAGGCTCGGTACGACTTGAGAAGGACTTGAAGAAAGGTATCCACGGAATCGATAAGTCCAGGTGTGGACTATTAAGTCAGTGGAGAAACCCTAATTTGTTTTAGAAGAATCGTGACTGTGGATTTGGCATGATGAATAAAATCGGGACCTGGTCAAGATGCGACCTCAATCGTCAATTGGTATGAAGGGAAATATCCCGACTCTTCATCTGCGCTGAGCACAAATCCCTACTTCAAAATTAACAAGGGTCGTTGATCTGTCAGGGAGTGAACATGGACAATATTGGACCATTGGGTTCTTGGAAAGTGACACGATCAGAGCTTCCTGGTCAGAATGACCTTGGAATCCAGAGGGATGATCTAGGTCATCCTTCGGGTTGAGGCCGCAATGAAAACTCCACCAAATATCTTGGTGAATCTTGTTGGAACGAAACCAAGGAAAAAATGAAACTCCATCATGACATACCCTACTAACTAACATTTCCATGTGTCCTGATGGAAGGATGCCACGTGTTACCCTAAGAAGGGCCCATGTGTCACATAGTTTTGGCAGAATTAGACAAGGGCCCACAAAGAATATGGATGCCACATGTCAAGAAATACCTATGACATGTAACACCCCACATGTCATGCCACGTGGAAGTAGAAGATGGAAAAATGACTAAGTGTTGAGACTTTTTAGACTCATGAAAGCTAGTATCGTAGAATATTACCTCCGCGAGTCTGCGAAATGAAAAACGACTAAGTGTTTAGACCTTTCAGATTCATGAAAGCTAGTATCATAGAATATTACCTCCACGAGTTTGTGAAGGGAAAAATGACTAAGTCTTGAGACTTTTCGGACTCATTAAATCTAGTATCATAGAATCCCACCTCCATGAGTCCAAGAGTCCGCAAAGGGTAAATCAACTAAGTGTTGAGACTTTTCAGACTCATGAAAGCTAGTATCCTAGAATATTGCCTCTACGAGCCTACAAGTTTGCGAGTTCATTAAGGGAAAAATGACTAAGTTTGGAGACTTCTCGGACTCATGAAATTTAGGGTTGTAGAGTTCCACTTCCGCAAGTCCACAAAGGGGGAATAATGGCTAAGTGTCGATATTTTACAGGTGAACTTGTGAAAGGAAAAATATATAGATATGTGGCCAAGAGTTCGTGAATCTGTGATTCTGCGAATAAAAAAGTGTTTTCATCGAAGAGTCCTTGAGTAAGTAAAGAACGTTGGAGATGTGAACGGAAGAAAGTAAGACAAGTTAGATGAATTGAGAAAAAAATTGAACACCCCACACCTTAGAAGCCCTTAAGGGGTTGGGTATGTTACAAAGTGGTATCAAAGAAGGAAACTACACTTGGCCTCCTTGGGATCATGAGGGAGTTGAATAAGTTCTGTTAGAAAATTATAAAGGGAAGAATATACTTCCCTACCCTATTTAAAAGGACCTACTAATACCAGTCGAGTGAAAAAGTACTTAGGTCTTTGAGTGTGTTAACATTTGTTGACCAAAAGGTAATTTCTTCAGGATATAGCAGGGGGCTGAGGGGCGGTAATAATACCACCCATAAGAATGAAACTATGGCCTTAGTGACCACCACGTGTACACCTTATTTAACTCACATGTGACTTATGTGGGCGCTTCTCGTTAGAACTGTCGACTCTTTAATGTAAGTCATGACCAATTTCACATTGTATAACAACGTGGACTGTTGATATGACCGTAATCAACGATCACAATTTAAAAAATTACTCACCCATATTTTGACCACAGAAACCCTGACCAACGATGGGTATTAAAAGACCCTTTGATCCTATGGTTCCTAAGTCCCCATTTTACTAAGTGAGTGGAAGCCCAACAAAATTCATTTTCTAACGATTAGCCCCAAAATCTCGAGAATAATAACCCAAGAAATAATTAATCGCGAGGATTTATCAAAAACCTTCTTATAGGAGAGAGGAACATGATTATAAGTTGTTTTTACACAACTAAATAGGGACTGTATACTACTGTAAAACACTATATTTCTACAACATAATATCAATTTACAAATGTGCCATGTTTTTTTTTAATGGACAAGTCGACTAACAAAGAATTGTTGATTCTAATCACTTAACCAGTCCGAGATTTTTCTAGACAAGCTCTAAGAATGGTGATGGTGACCCACCATGAATGGGAGGAGATTTCCCATAAAAAAGAGGAAGAATCTAATGAAATAATAATGTTATAAACCCCTCCAAACTTGGCTGAGACCATGAGAAGTCTCAGGGTAGAGATGCAAAGCTTTAAGGCTGACAATGACCGGCTAATGAAGGGGAAGGAAAAACAAACCGAGATAAATGCAGTCCTACTGCAAATTTTGTCAAAACTATAATGACAACTGCAACATGGGCCAGCCACAAACAACATGGAAAAATACTGGCCTGAGAAAACCCAGAGTTTACCTGAAATGCAGAGGCATAGACTTGAAAAAAAAATGCAAGAAGAAACCATCTCAATAAGGTTCTTCGTGAAGACAAGACGTATACCAAAATAAAAAGTCCATCTGAGGATTTCTCTAGTGAAGTAGTAGAAACCTCCACAAAACTTCCGAACAGTAAGACCAGTTCCCATTCCCAGAAGAAGGGGAAGAAAAGGAAGTACTCCAAGGGGAGGAATCCCGAGGAATTTAAGAAATCCAATCCACCTACTTTTGATGGGGAAATAAAAAAAGGGAAGAGGCATAAGCTTGGATACTAGGATTGAAGAAGTATTTCAGAGTTCATAGCTACTTTGAGAACTTGAAATCCCAAATAGCTATATTTAATTTGAATGGAAAGGCCTCTATCTGGTGGGAAGACCTTAGGAATGTAAAAGGAATCTAGGAAAAGGGGTTTTCCTGGAATAAGTTTGAGAAATAATTCAAGAAGAAGTACCTTTCTGAACGATATTATGATGAAAATATGAAGGATTTCTATGAGCTCAAATTAGGGAAAATCATTATAGATGAATACATCAACAAATTTCTAGAAATGATGAGGTATGTACCCTACATAAAGGATGAAAAGGTAAATATGCAACCATTTCTTAGTGGGATGCCTCAATCCTTCCAGAACAAGATTGAATTTGATGAACCTAAAACCCTGGAAAACACCATTCAAAAGGCTAGATACTATTACGAGCAACTCAACCACAAAAATAGAACCCCCCAAGGAATGGAAGCAGAAAAATAAAATAGGATTCAAGAAGATGGGTGTTAAACCTTCAAGGTTCAAGAATTTTGGGAAGAATCCCAAGATGGGCTTCCCTACCAAAAGTGTGAATCAACAAAACTTCCCATATCAAGGTGGATATAGGACTATTGGATCAGCCCCGGGTAGGACTAAAAGAACAAAGAAGGAACCGTTGAAATGTTAGGGTTTTGGAGAAGAACACATGCTGAGAGACTGCCCTCATAGGTAGCCAAGCAACAAGGGATTTTACAACGTCCAAGAGGCTACCACAGTCAATGATGTGGCTAGAAACCTACCAAAAGTCCATGAATATTTGGACAATCGAAAAGCATACCACCAAGCCTCGGTGGTGGAAATGGAAGGTATGGTCACAAAACATCTTATTTCTATTATGATTGACGTTGGTTCTAATTTGAGTTATATTTCTCCTCAAACTATTGAGAAGTGTAAATTACAACTAGAAAAATACACTAATCCATGGATGGTACAACTGGCCACATGAACAAAAAGAAGGGTAGAAAGGGTCATAAAAACATGCCCAACCATTGTTAATGGGTTTCCCACCCAAGCCACCTTTGATATCCTTCCCCTAGTATCGTACGACATGTTGATCAACATGGATTAGTTGGATTCCTATAAATCTAATCTGTACTGTTATAAAAAAACCTTATAATGCGAAGATGGCAAAGGGGAGAGAAGAACCTTACAAGGAATTGAAAAACCTGTTTGAGTAAGAAAGATATCATCCCTACAAATGAAGAAGTATTGTAGGAAGGGGTTCCCTTTGAATGCAATATAGGTATTAGATTCTACTAAAAACCAAAAACCAATCCTAGAAGAGCACCCTATACTGAAAGATTTTAGAGATGTGTTTCCAGAAGACGTACTCGGGTTATCTCCCAAGAGAGATATTGATTTGTCAATAGAGCTTGTACCTAGAGCACTGCCAATGTCTAGAGTACCCTATAGGATGAGTACCCCAGAGTTAGTTGAGCTCAAATTGAAACTGAGGGAAATGTCAAAAAAGGGGTACATTTGACCTAGTGTGTCTCCCTGGGGAGAACAAACGTTATTTGTAAAGAAGAAGGATGGAAAATTCAGGTTGTGCATAAACTATAGGAAGCTCAATACAATGACAATTAAGAACAAGTACTCCCTGCCTAGGATTGATGACTTATTTGACCAATTAAGAGGTGCCACCATCTTTTCCAAGATTGATCTGAGATAGGATTGATGACTTATTTGACCAATTAAGAGGTGCCACCATCTTTTCCAAGATTGATCTGAGATCCATATATCATCAAGTTCAAATCAAGGATGAGGAAATCTATAAAACCACCTTTAGGACAAGGTACAAACTCTATGAATTTGTGGTGGTGCCATTTGGTCTCACCAACCCACCAACCACTTTCATGTGTTTGATGAACAATGTATTCAACAAGTTCTTGAAAAAAATTGTATTAGTTTTTATTGATGACATCCTATTTTAATAAAGGAGTAAGGAAGAGCATGAAGAACACCTACAATTAGTACTCCAAGTACTAAGAGAGCACAAGCTCTATGCTAAGATTATAAAGTGTGACTTTTTATAAAGGCAAGTCCATTATTTAGGCCATGTTATCTCTAAGATAGGGGTAGTATCTGACCCTAATAAGATCAAATCCATTATATATTGGCCCACACCCAGGGATGTCACTGATATTATATCCTTCATGGGCTTAGAAGGATACTATATGATATTCATAAAAGGATCTTCTAAGATTGGTCATCCAATCACTTCACTGCAGAGAAAGGGGGTGAAATTTATTTGGACAAAAAAATGTGAGGGAAGTTTCCAGTAGCTGAAACACCTCTTAGCACATGCCCTCGTACTGAAAATTGAATACCCAAACAAGGAATATATGGTGTGCATTGATGCCTACAAAGAGGGACTCGAAGAAGTCCTCATGCAAGAGGGACATGTAATATGTTATGAATCCAGAAAATTGAGTAAACATGAAATGCATTATGTAACCCATGACCTGGAGCTAGCTTCCATAGTGAACGCTTTGAAAATGTGGAGGCGCTAATTCCTTGGTAGAAGGTTTTTCCTCATGACCAACCATAGTGGGATGAAGAATGTAATTGACTAGCCCAAGATAAATGCTAGGAAATCTAGGTGGATGGATCTTATCAATGATTTTGACTTTGAAATCGAACACATCAAAGGAAAAGAAAACTGAGTGGATTATGCTCTCAATAGAACTATGAAGGTAATTCATTTAGAATCCATGAGTACTTGTGATATAGACCTCAAGGAAAGAGTTAAAAGTGCACAAGAGGTAGATGAGTTCTTCAAAACCACGGAGATACACCTGGAACAAGAACTCACAGGACATAAGTATGTGGATTATCAACTGACAAGTGATGGCCTACTAACATACAAAGGGAGGTTGTATATCCCAAATTGTGACACTTTGAAAAATTTCATATTGGATAAACTACACAAAAGACCATATGTTGGTCACCCTAGTTATCAGAAAATGATTACAACCCTTAGGAAACTGTTTTATTGGCCAAGAATGAAAAAAGAAACAACTAATTATCTAGCTAAACGTTTAGAGTGCCAATAGGTCAAGGTAGAACACCAACACCCAATGGGGATGTTGTAGCCCCTGCCTATTTTAGAATGGGAATGGGAAACCATTTCCATGGAATTCATCACTGGACTAACCAAAATGAACAAACAAAATGATGCCATCATGGTAGTTGTGGATAAATTGAACAAGGTTTCCCACTTCATCTCGGTAAAATCCACTTGCAAAGAAATAGACATTTCCAACATCTTCATGAAATGAATATTCAGACTGCATGGGATGCCCAAGGAAATCATATCTGATATGGATTCCAAATTCACCTTGGAATTTTGGAAGTCCTTTTTCACTGATTGTGGAACACAACTGCTGTTTAGTATAGCCTACCACCCTCAAACTGATGGACAAATAGAGAGGGTGAACCGAATATTAGAAGACATGTTAAGTATGCATGTGATGCATCAACCCAAGAAATGGGAAGAGTATCTACCCCTAGTAGAATTTTCCTACAATAATGGATATAAAGAATCCTGTAAAATGGCCCTTTTTGAGGCCGTCTATGGTAGAAAATGCAATATTCCAATCTACTAAGATAATCCAGTAGACAAGGTTACCCTTGGGCCTGAAATGTTAGTGGAACTAGAAAAACACATGACCCAGATAAACAGAAATCTGAAGGTGGCCCAAGAGCGACATAAGAGTTATGAAGATAACAAAAGAAGTCACAAAGAGTTTAAAATAGGAGATAATGTGTATCTCTGAATCAAACCAAGGATAAGCTACTTAAGAATGGGAGTGTGTGCTAAGCTAGCGCCTAGATTTTGTGGCCCTTTTGAAATTCTGAGTAGAGTGGGACCTGTAGCCTATAAACTGGACTTGCCCCGCATAGTGAAGGCACATAATGTGTTCCATGTTTCCTTATTAAAGATATATATAAATTATGCTACTCTCATAATTGAATGGTGTGTGATACATGTGGAGTCAGAGGGAGAGTTCCAACCAAAGCCACAATGTATCCTAAAAAAGAGAGAGATATCTCTCAGGAAAATAACCATTTCCTAGGTTAACGTGCAATGGAAACACTTTGGACCCGATGAAGCGACTTGGGAAATGGAGGATGCCATGAAACATGCATACAATGTTTTGTTCACTGCTGAATATGGAATTTCTTGCGTTAAATAGAACACCAAGGGGATTTTTCCTTTGAGGGGGAGGGGATTGTAACACCCCTGTTTTCCCCAGTCTATAATTATAAGTGTTATTATGGAAAAACAATAATCCAACCCGTGGTTGATCAAGCATAAACAATGTACCTTGATAGATTTTGTAATATTTCTATATATACAACTATGTTTGGTTTTTAATAAAATAGATAATGTTGAGTTACTACTGAAGGGATGACCTTCACAGCTTACAATGTCATGAGAGGAGTGGGAAAGAGGGAGGCCATCTCTATTTTGAATGAATTTTCCAAGCAGTATCCTGTGTAATTAAAATGATATGGATCCGAACTATCCTCAGCCCTAGAAACTGACTATCCATCAAGATAGTAGTTGGAATAGTTCTTGAAGGAGTTAAGAATGGATGGGAAAGTACCTTCAAGAAGTTTCTAGCATGATCCACGAGGTCACAAG
This sequence comes from Picea abies, assembly GCA_900067695.1. Lineage (NCBI taxonomy): Eukaryota > Viridiplantae > Streptophyta > Pinopsida > Pinales > Pinaceae > Picea > Picea abies. The sequence continues at coordinate 9,142 of CBVK0102367126.1, forward strand.
GGAAGAAGTCGAGAATAAAAGGGGGAGATAAAGGAAAGAAGGACTTACCCAGATAAACATCTTGCAGAACTCCTCTCGTGACATCGTATCCTGGCTCGGGGGTGGCTGGTTGTAGTGAAGTTTAATGCAACCTTGCCTACGGTTGGGTGGAGAGTGGTTCTCTCTACAACAATACTCAACATATCTCAATTTTCTATAGATAAGTGTCTTGTCCACCTTTGTGTATTGACATGATTATGTGTATGGTTAAATGAACAATATAATATTCAGATGTAACCATTTAGTCTGCAAATCAAATTGTGTATTATGGAGACACCATAAATTGCACATAATGGTTAATTGTGTGAAGAGTTATACATTCTTTCTTGTGAATAATTCATGTCTTCTGAGAATTATTTATGAATGTATGCCTATGAATAAAGATGTGTGCTTGGTATATAGGAAATGATACAAATCTTTATGGTTGTTATGCACGTGTATAATTCAAGGTATCTATACTAACCTGAGGGGAGAGATGTCCCTACTCACTGTGTGTATCGCTATAATCCTATGGACTATGCATGTGCTCTCATGCATATACATATATAAATATATATACCCTGTGCACCACAACGTTGGAATGCCCGACCTCAACCAGTATTTCAAAGAATAGGGTACTGTGAAGAAGCCGTGAGGAAACCATGGAGTACCTTGGTCAAGCATGAGCACCCTCAAGGCTCGCTAATACTTGAGAATGACTCGAAGAAAGGTATCGAAAAAATCGCTAAGTCCAGGCATGGATTTTTAAGTCAATGGGGAAACCCTAATTTATTTAAGGAGAATTGTGACCATGGATTTGGGATGATGAATAAAATTGTGCCCTTTATCGGGATGTGGTCGAGATGCAACCTCGAACGTCAATTGGGATGAATGGAAAGATATTTACCCTTCATATGCACTGAGCATAAAGATATACTTTCAAATTAACAAGGGTCGTTGATCTATCGGGGAGTGAACATGGAAAATATTGGACCGTTAGGTCTGTAGAAAGTGACTCAGTCAGAGCCTCTCAGTCAGAATGACCTTGGAAGCCCGAGGGATGATCTAGACCATCCATTAGGGTGAGGCTTCAATGAAAACTCCTCTGAATAACTTGGTGAATCTCATTGGAACGTGACCAAGGGAAAAAGGCAACGTCATCATGACATATCCTACTGACTAGCATCACCACGTGTCCTGACGGAAGGAGGCCACGTGTCACCCTAAGAAGGGGCCATGTGTCACGTAGTTTTGAAATAATTAGACAAGGGCCCATAGGGAATATGGATTCCATGTGTCAAGTGATACATATGACATGTACCATGCCACGTGTCATGCCATATGTCAGTAGAAGATGGAAAAATGACTAAGTGTTGAGACTTTTCAGACTCATGAAAGCTAGTATCGTAGAATATTACCTCCGCGAGTCCGTGAAAGGAAAAATGACTAAGTTTTGAGACCTTTCAGACTCATGAAATATAGTATCGTAGAATATTACCTATGTGAGTCCGTGAATCTGCGAAGGGAAACATGACTAAGTGTTGATACTTTTTGGACTCATGAAAGCTAGTATCGTAGAATCCCACCTCCGTGAGTCTACGAAGGGAAAAAGGACTAAGTGTTGATACTTTTCGAACTCATGAAATCTATTATCCTAGAATATTAACTCCTTGAGCCTGCGAGTCCACGAGTCCACAAAGGGAAAAATGACTAAGTGTTGAGACTTCTCAGACTCATGAAAGTTAGGTTCATAGAGTTCCACTTCCGCGAAGGGAGAATAATGGCTAAGTGTCGAGATTTTACAGGAAAACTTATAAAAGGAAAATTCTATAGATATGTGGCTAATATTATGCAAATAAAAAGGTGGTGTCAGCGAAAATTCCTTGAGTAAGCAAATAGCGTTGGAGATGCGAACATAAGAAAGTAAGAAAAGTTAGATAAACTGTGAAAAAAATTGAACACCCCACCTCTTAGAAGCCCTTAAGGGGTCGGGTATGTTACAAACTCACTCAACTCTTGCAACCAAGGTGCATGCCCAACCATTCCCTTTGTAACACTCACACTCTTATATAGTTATACAGTTCTATACTTAGTCAATTATGTAACCAGATAACATGCAAATATACATACAAGAGAAGAGACACAAATATAATGTTGGGCAACACCAAAGGTGCCAAACACCTGTACGCTTATTATACAATATTTTTTGATACAACATGATATAGTACAACATGTTCAATATAATAATGGAGCACTTGGATCATACATAAGATACAATATTGATAATTTTCCTGAATTCCCCACCCCTATCGTCTCACGTCCTCCTCACACTATCGTGACCAAGATCATCTCATTGTTTTTCGCAAGACTTCTCACCATTACATGCATTGCCCAACCTCAAGGACAAATCGCCCCACTATGCACTTCATTCTAGCCCCAATATAACACAAGTCCTCCTTAGGAGTGACTTGGCTCCTTGGGTGAGATTGCCTCTCTTTCCCTGAATCTGCCTTAGATGACTTGTTGTTGTTATGCCTGAGTTTTCATGTCTCTAGCTCACACCGTTTTCTCTGCTTATATGCGTCCTCCCCACTCAAAATATAACACCAAATTTTGCCTGAACCATTGCGTCATTTGGGGTGAAGTTGATTTGAACAACCAACTCGTCTTGTTGTGTTGCTCAATACTAAAGTCACAATCCATCCAACCGATGTGTCGATTTTTTGGGTCATCATGCTTAAATCGTCTACTTGCACAAGTTGGCCTTATCTCTCCACGCCTTGAGTCATCTACACGATATTCCCAAGGATGGCATGCCCAAGACATTCACATGGTGAGCACGCCCATTGGTCACGATCTGCGGTGACATGTGCCTCAAGGAACTATGATTTTCTGTCACGATATCTTAGTGAAAAGAACCCTTCCATATAACTCTTCACTCACCTCCTCAAGTCTCCTAGCCAAGTATTCACTCTCAAGTGCATCCAACTTTGCTGCTCCATCGCACAACCTTCCTAACAATAGGTTTTCTTGTTTGTCTGAGTCACCTCAACAACCCCAACTTCTGTGTCTCATATTCATCCATGCTGGTCGAGCGTAGGTGCTGAGTGACATACTCACCAAAGGCTTTACATCCTCCCCCACCCAAAAGTCATTGTTGTCCTGGAAAAACACACAAAATCTGTCATCTCCAAGTCTCTACTTGAGCTCGTTCCCCCATACACAACTTCGTTTGCTGGAAACCCCAAGTTTCATGTGAATTGGAAACCCCAAATTTCAGTCAAGTAGAAACCTCAAGTTTTCTATGAGATGAAAACCCAAAATTTCCAAACTTAATGCAATCATCCACAATAGTGCACAACCATCCGCATTGCTCTCTTCTCAAATTTGTGTGCGACCAATCTTCCCACTAACTTGGAAGGATGTCTCCTCCCCAACTCTGTCTACAATGCCCAAGCTGTCACAACCTCTATTGTTGTGATAATTGCACTCTGCTCCATTGTTTCTATTGTCTCATCTGCTGAAACTCTAAAAAGAACACCAAAACTTTCTAAGTGTTGAACTTATGTGACCTCCTCTTGCACCCATACTTCAACCAATTCTTCCATGTCTTCACGCATTGGGCACCCCAAGTCTTACACTAGTTGGGTATCTAATCTAACCATCGTGTAAAAGTATTGAGATGTACTTACCCATGCCCAAACATAGTATTTTCTTGTTGCTACCTGTATTACACCCGAAGTATATGCCACTTTGTACCATATGTTAGTTGGTCTCCTTTTGTATTTGAATCATACCTCTCCTAATATTTCCTTCACTATTGGTCTTGTTTCATGGTATATGCAAACACGCCATGAGAGGTATTGGAAAGAAGAAAAAGGGATACTTTGGTATATTCAAGGTATAGTTCAATTTGGGATACATTATAATTCAGGTGAGATTTATTTGTTGGTTGGTCTCATTGATTCCTATTGGGCTAGTGACCCTTGTAGTAGGGGTAACTAAGGATATGATGTCTCAAGGCATACATGTAGTAGGCATGGAGTGTCGAGAGCTATATGATGAATACATCCCACATTGAGAAGATAGAGCCTATCCTCTCCACCATGCATCACCACTCATCGTCACATCATAACAACGTCCGCCACACCATCTTGGCCCAGAAAATACAACATCTTGCTTCATGAGGTAACAAGTCTAGTATCATGGTAAGTGCCACTTTAATATTTCAAGCATTTGATCATGTTGAAAAGAGTGCTATCTTTATTATGGAACATTTTCTTGGAAATTATATTTTTTTCCTTATTTCAACTTGGTGGTTGACATGGTTTCTCAATAAGTTGGTCAACCTTGGAAAAAGGGTTGCTACTAGGGGGTCTCCTTGAAGGGTCATAAGACCATTACCACTCATACTTACCACTTTCTATGCTTCTTCCCATATCTTTCCTCATCTTTTTGGTTTTCAGGCTTATTGACCCCAAGAAGGGATTGTACGTCATTTCATGGGAAGAAGGAGATGAAGGCACATAGGTGTTGAAAATAGCATTGTAAAATTAAAAATCCATAATTTGTCCTTCTATATTCTCACCCTAAGGTCCCAAGAACCATGAAATGATTCTCCATAAAAAATGAAGGACCTCTAAAAAGAAAGTAAATAAAAATTTCCTTCTTGATCGGGGAATACATTGCAACGTCCCTTAATTTCCAATGCCTATGGAACTCGATGTGTTCTAAATTCAAGTGGAATTGCAATGCTCTTTTAATTTCCATTTCATATAACACTCAATGTTCATACCATAAAAAGACAAATAAAGGGCTTGGAAATTTTTTTCATTGCAAATGAAGGGATGCAACACACCCTCTACAAAGGCACCCATAGATGAGAAAATATGAGCCCTTGATACATCAAGAACCCCATGCCCAAAAGTATTACCCCAATCCACCTCATACTCATTACATGGTCTAGAGAGGATCTCCTTGGGAAAAATTCCTTGACTTGGGAATTTTCCTACCCAACAGGGCACCATGACACCCCTCCCATACCTAAATTCAACAAAGTTTATAAGGTCTTTGAGAAATTTTTTAATTTGAAAAGGGGGGACTTAATGAACTTGTTTGGGTGGATATTTTATTAAATGTGGCTTACTTGGCATGATTCATGTGACTTGTCAACCCTTGGAGGGCGTATTTTTTTGTCTTTGCAGGACCTTTCTTGGTGAAAGCTATTCATGGATGGAATAAGCCACTTGGACCTTCATAGGGGCTTGGAATCCCACTAGATGGATGGTGTGACCCACATTGTAGGCCTATGATGATGAACGTTTCACCATGGGGGATGTACATAACACTTGTATGAGGCCTAGAAGTATGAAGATGAGATGATTTCACCCTCATATTCCCAAATGTCCTTCCTTGGAGCATGACATCACACTTTTGAGGGGAGGTTTGGCACATTTGGTGGACTTAGTGGTGTTGTGGGCTTGAAACCCCACATTATTGCTTGATTTGGGGATGGCAAGGCACCCTACTAGCTTGAAGTCCTAGCCTTTGGAGGCTTTCCTTCACACGTGCCACCTTGGAAAATAATTTTGATGGCTTCCATGCCATTATTTTTCTATTTTGTAACCCATGTGGGAAAAAAGAACAAATTTCTATGCTAGTTAAACATTCTAATTTTGGTTTTAGCCTATAATTATGGATTTAATTGTATTGTGGACAAACTATGACTTGGGTTTTCCTTTATAAATAGAGGAAGGTCATTTTTCACTTGAACATAACTCATCACTTGATAATATTACTATTTGGACTGTAATTTCGGCCCTCTTGGAGACTTTTGACCTCTCTTTTTCTTGTGCAAATGGATGAAAGGTCTTGTTTTTGAAGCTCTAAAGTATAATGATTCCCCTTGGTGGTCTCTCTTGGAAAATTGTTGGATGATTTATTGGTAGTAAGGGTTTATTGCATGATTTCTCTTGGATTTGGTGAGTAATTTCTGCAATCTATTGTTATCTTGCTTGTTTAAATTCAAGAAAAATATCTTAAACCCTAGGAGGAGTAAAAAGGATTACACCCTCCACCAAAGTTTATTCTTCTTTGCTTTTGAAGGGGTATAAGGTTTTCCACAAGGAGTAAGATGGTTTAAATCCTTTTTTCAAGGCTTATCCATGGTTTATTTCTCTAGGGATTAAGATGGTTTACAACCCTATAATATTTTAATCCCTAGTTAAGCTTGCATTCCAAGCTAGATGATTTGGAAGGATTGTTGTTTCCTTGGGTTTTATAAGGGTTTAAATCTCAAGAAATCTTGTTCTTTCTCTTTGGTTAGTTTTCTTTCCAAGGAAGAGACTCCATTCACCCAATAACAAGGCACTAATCTTTGCATTGGAGCTTGTAATTGTTGCATTGATAAACGTGAACATTGAGAGACTGAAATTGATTAAATTGGATTTGAATTCTACATGCTTTAGACTCTCTTCTACACCAAGGGCATCTTGTTTTATCAAGTGATTAATTTGTTGTAATAAACTTTAACCTACAACCATTAGGGTTGCAACAAACACTCTTCTTCTCATACAATTTCTTCACTTTTCTACTGCTGAAATTTACTTGTGAGTTGTGATAATTAATCTACTAATAAAGGGCTATTGTTTGGATGGTTTACTTGTTGATTTCAGTGGTTCAAATTTGTTGTTGTAGCAAAAGCTTGCTACAGCCATAGGGCTGCCATAAACATCGCTGATAACACTCTTTTGCAGCGCTTTTTTGACATCAAAATCTTGGTTTAGGCATTGGAATATTGTTTACTAATTACAAGCTTTGTTGTCCAATATTATATGTCGATTTAGATGGTTTGATTTGCAGCTGTCATAATTTTATTGTTGCTGATATATCACTATTATATGATGCAATTTTGGAACAAGAAGACTTCTTGTTGTTTTCCCTTTTGTTTTGGGGTTTACTTCATCATATATTGTCTTGGTTTGGCTTGTCTAACATTGTTTTGCAAGTACAAAGTGATTAGTTTTCTATCATAAGCAATAAGCTACAGCCATTAGGGCTGCAACAAACACTCTTTCTTGTACAATTGCTCTACTTTTCTACCGCTGAAATTTTCTTGTGAGCTCTGATAATTAATCTACTGATAAGGGGCTATTGTTTGGACGCTTTACTTGTTGATTATAGTGGTTAGAATTTGCTGTTGTAGCAAAATTTGTATACAGCCATAGGGCTGTCATAAACATTTGTTGATAACTTTCTTTTACAATCCTCTCTTGCCATCAAAATCTTGGTTTAAGCATTGGAATATCATTTACTAATTACAATCTTTGTTGTCCAATATCATATGCTTATTTTGGTGGTCTGATTTTCAGTTGTTATAATTCTATTGTTGCTGATATAACACTGTTATATGCTACAATTTTGGAACAACAATACTTCTTGTTGTTTTCCCTCTTGTCTCAGGGCTTATTTGATCATATATTGTCTTGGTTTGGGTTGTCTAATAATTCTTTTGCAGGTACTATCATTTGGAATCCTCTTCCTTGACCTATAATCATCCTCCATGAAGCCTCAATATCCTTTCATCATGACCTATAGGGGTGGTTCCTTCAACTCTTGGCCCTTTCCCTTACAATCCACCTAGGTTCACCTGTGAAGCCTCCCTTATGTTGGATTTTTCTATCACTAAAATGAGGGGGATATATATTGAGGTGACTGTGATAGACACCCCTAGTTGTGTCACACGTTTGTTGTTCGGGTTGAGAATTTCCCTAGCTACAAATTGTGTGATAAATTTTTGGTGCCATTACCGAGGAGGATTTTGAATCCTTTTTGATCACATAATGACACTTGGAAAGTCTATCACAAAGCCTTTACCCTTGGCTTTCCCGATGATTCCATTTGAGGGTAGTTCACTTTTCACTTTTGATGATATTTTCATAAATTTCATCTGGCGACTCCACAACCTAAGAACCTGTCTTTCCAAAAGACACTTCCCAAAGGAAGGT
>CBVK0102367127.1:0-15010 GCA_900067695.1 Picea abies
CCACAACCTAAGAACCTGTCTTTCCAAAAGACACTTCCCAAAGGAAGGTTGATGAATACCTCCTTATAATTCACCCATTTTCAAAACCTTATTTCAAGAAAGTATTCCTTTCTCCCAAATGGCTCATCCTTGGGATATAAACCTCTACAAGCCATTGAATATGACCACTATCCATGAATACCCCAATAACATGCCTAAAGAATCTCATAAGTGGTTACCCAAATTCACCGAAAACAATGTCATTACAACTGAATAACACCTTGATACTTTTGGTGTGGCTATGGAAGATAACAATATCGAACATGAAGATGTTGAGATGAAGTTACTAGATACCTCTCTTGATGAAGATGCTAAAAATTGGTTCAAAGGCTTTCCTGAAAATCACTTGCAATCATATGAGGCTTTCACAAATTTGATCAAAAGGAGATGGACAACGAAGAAATATAGTGGAATGTTATTGATGCAATTCAACCAAATTAAGAAGAAATAAAATGAAATTCTAGAGGAATTTGATGCTAGATTTGACAACTTGCACAGTCAGATCCCAAAAGACTTGTTCCCACCTCAAGCAACCATTATCCTTCTTTATTTGAATGGTTTTGAAGGGAATTTTGGTTTTATCCTGAAGGAAACTATGACTGATAGTTTAGCAAAGGCCAAAGAGTATAACCCGCAGATTGAAGAAAATATTATTAGTTCCAAGATTGAAATTTTCCAGTTCCCCCATTCTAGAGAAAAACCTAAGGAGAATTTGTCAACCAACAATGTAGAGGATCCAATCACACTTTTGGCGAAAAGTTTGATCAAATGAATTCCCAGTTTGTCCAGAGCCAAAACTTGATCATGAACATGTTGATGAATTTAGATAGGCAACATTCTGCTCCAAGGCCTCAGTTTATCAAACAACATAGGCAAAACATAGGATATAAACCAAAGCCACAAAAAGAAGCGAAGGCACTTGATACCCTGAATCCCTTTGGGATGATCAACATGGAAGGCTCACTGTGGAGTTTACCTTGTGAAGAACCCCGCGGGGAAGTTGAGTGTCCAAGACAAAAAGGAAGAAGAGGATCCAAATTTTGTTGATAGGTTGAATTTTATAGATATAGTTTATGCAGCTGAGTCCGAGGAATACATTGACATCACATAATAACAACTTGAAGAAGTCAGGAAGCGGGAATCTAGGCAAGATAACTTGGAAATTTTGAACCAAATGGATGAGGCTTCAAAGGAGAGGTTAAGGAGAAAACATATATTGGCATACTCCGAGAAAGTTAAAACACCAGTGGCACCTCCTCCAACACCAAAGATAGTGCCCACATATCCTCCACCACCTGTTCATGATTTACCTCTGTAGCCCTCACCAACCATTGAGGATTTTTCAACTCAACATTGGTGTGACCAACATAATGGGAAATATGAACATGGTGGTGCCTTTGATCGAGATGTGAAATATTCCTTCTTTAAGGAAAAAAGTATTGAAATATATGAAGCTACAGGATGAGTTCGAAGATCCTCAAATAATGTTAAACACCCTTTATCATGGGAACTGAAGAGAACACAACCCCCCTTTTATCCTTCTATGTGCATAAATGATACTCATTTGAAAAATTGTATGTTGGACTCTGGGGCATCAACAAACATGATGCATTTGAAGGTAATGAAACAACAAGGTTTGAGGACAAGTCATCCTTATGGAAACGTTTGTGGCATCGATTCAAAGAAAGTCAAGGTTTACGGTCTGACAAAGGATTTGAAGGCTTACTTAAAAGCATTCCCCCACATCGAAATCAATATGAATTTGGTTGTGACCGATGTACCAAATGATTGGAGCATGCTCTTGTCAAGAAGTTGGACCGCTAACCTTTGAGGTTTTCTCAATATGGACCTAAATCATGCGCATATCCGNTTTGAGGTTTTCTCAATATGGACCTAAATCATGCGCATATCCGTATGTGGGATGGGACATTTGAGATTCTTTATAGTCAACTAGTTTCCAAGAACCATGTAATTGATCCAAATGGCGTCACATATTGAAGTGATTGTGAATATGACATGACACCTCAGATCATATATTATGATCCCCGAGAGTTACCATTTACTGGAAAAGATATTATTGATACATTACTACCAAAGATAGATAAGTATAAGGAGAAACTTGTGAAATACTAGGGAAAGGACCCATGATCCATCAAGATACTCAAAAGGGATGTGGATAAGAAGGATCAAGAGCGATAACATGCTGTCAAAAATAAATTCAGAGTAGATCGTCTCACACAATGTTACATTGAATATGTGCCATATGTTGAATTCGATGAAGGAAATCTAGCACTCATGTGGGATAAAAGGAAGGGAAAGCCAAAGTATGACAAAATCTAGCACTCATGTGGGATAAAAGGAAGGGAAAGCCAAAGTATGACAACAAAAGTGAAATTCTATGGCTTGGCCCTTACATTATCAAGAAGAAGTCTGAAAAGAGTACTTATTATTTATCTGACATGGATGGAAGTAATATGCCATTACCAATTGATGGGTCTATCCTTCGACCCTACATAGGCAAGAGCGGATTTCTACGGGCCTCGGGCCCCAGGTAAGTAGGTAGGTCTTTTTCTTTTCTACATTGCATTTGTGTGTTCATGTCATTGCAGGGTAGTTTCATTTTCTTTCATTTTATATGCTTTATTTTACATATTTTTTTTCTTTCATTTATGCATAGTTGTTGTGATGCATTTTCTTGAATTATTACATGTTAGTTACAAGTTTTTGAAAAAAATGCAAAAAAATTTCCTTTGAGAAAGCTTATAATTGTCAATTTTGAATTTTTCCAATTTTTTCTTATATGGATAATGGGGTGAGTTAGCCACCCTACGATGATTTAACATTTTGCTTGAGTGTGTGTAGGCACAAGTCATATCAAGAGATGTTGAGGTTCTCATGCGCTCTACAGTGAGCACATGTCCCCATTAGAGGTTCGCACCCTACCAGAGGAGGGACCTGCGAACCTCTACCATGTTTGCACCTGCACTCTCGGCCTCTCTCATCTTGCCTTCACTTTCTATTTCAACTTTTTATTATTGTCTAGTGTCTTATGAGGCATTAAATGCATGTTTTTTCTTGGAAATCATCACATATATGCTATAAATTGTTCTTTTCTGGGAATGTACTCATACATATTTATACCTCTTAGTTTCCCTTGACCTAGACTAATGTTTTGGTGATCAAGAGAGGGGGAAGTAGGCTTGGATACTTTACTTACTACTTTTATCCCTTGAGTTCACTAGGGAAGCCTCCCCTGTGGTGGATCTCTTGCATCACTAAAACAAGGGAATTTATTACTAAGGTGATAGTGGTAGGATTTTACACAATTACACATATTTTGGGGACTTGTGTTGGGATTGGCACAAGCACAAATCCTACGATAAAAGTTTGGTGTCATTACTGGGGAGGATTGATTCATTCTCTTCAATGTCATATCTTTTGGAAAACTTTCCTCTAAGCCCTTATGTCTCGAGTTTACTTGGCGACTCCAATGAGGGTGATTACCTCACTTTCCTTTGATGATATAAGTTTAATAAATATCATCTGGTGTCTCCAAAAAGTTCAAGGAGGTACATTAACCCTCCTAAGGCCTACAAGAGAAGGGTTCCCCGCAACTGAACCATAGTGAAATCCTTGTTTGGTGGAAACCTTCATTTGTATATAATGTCTCAAAATAAATGGGCATCCAATGTCTTCAAAATCTTGGATATGTCTGCTATCTCAGGGTACCCTCAACAGGTGCATCAAAAGTATGAGAAGTCGTTTCTCAAGTTTCCTGCTAGTGATGTGACCACTACCGCACAAACATATGAGTACTTTTTTGGCCTTCTTTAAACCTAATCATGTGAGTGATGACATTGAAGACTTAGTAATAAAACTCTTATCGACCACTCTTACTGATTTCGCTAGGATATGGTATGAAAGTATTCCTGATAAGAGCATCAAGACTATGGATCAACTCAAGGAAACCTTTATTAAGAGGTGTATTACTAAAGAGGATCCAAACATGTTGTTGACTTGACTTACCGAAATCAAGAAATAGAAAAATGAAACTATTAGAGAATTTAATGCCAAGTTTGAAAATTATCTTCAACATATCCCTAAAAGTGATCACCCTAGAGGAGATTATCTGCTCTTCCTCTACATCAAATATTTACAGTGAAATTTTGGATACTCTCTCAAAGACAAGGGTCCAAAAATAATCCATGAAGCCAAATAAATGGATATGAAAATTGAGGCTAATATTTCATTATGAAGGGTAAATCCTTTCTATGCTTCGAGAGCCAAGGTCAATACCAAGCCAAAGACAATATACAATTATGAGCCCATTCAAGATACTAGAGCTCCATGGGCACAAATTGAATAGGTTATAAATGACCTCGCCAAGAATCAAACCATGGTGATGAATATAATTACTAATTTGGAGAGGGTGCAACAATAGGCCCCCAAGCCTACTTTTAGGGGACCTCCTCAAAATCCTAACCAAGCATGGAGACCTAGTCCTTAAAACAAGCAAAGGGTTCCAAATACTCTATACCCTTCAAATGTTATAAGTCAAGAAGGGAATCCTTGGTGCTTGACTTACAAAGACTCATATTGGGAATATGAGTGCCCAAGGAATAATAGGAATCATGATCAAATGAATCCATTTGATGCTATAAACCATATATTTACAGTATCTCCTCAAATGTGCCTTAATATCCCACCTAAAAAACTTGAGGAAAGTAAAAGGGAAGCAACTAAGAGGGATAGGATGGAATTTATAAACAACATGGATGAGGAGATAAGGGAAAAACTTAGGAAGAAGGAATTACAAGTGTATACAAGATGAATAATTGTTCCACAAGCTCCTCCTAGTAACCCTAAGCTCCCTCAATAAGAAATTCCTTCTCCACCAGTAAGTATACCTCCTCCTAGTCCCACTTTTCCAAATACAAATGACTTAGAATTAAATATTGACATAGACAATGTCTTGGAAAAGATCAACGTACCTGTACCCTTGAAAGAGATCATTGATAATCCCTCGATGAAAAACAAGGTTGACAAATTCTTCAAGGTGAAAGGTGAACCTATGGACCCTCCTATAATGCTGCAAATAATAATTTTGGACTACAATATGATGAGCACCCACAATTATTCATGCCATTGCATGTAAATAATAAGCTCTTGTATAATTTTATGCTTGACTCAGGTGCATGTACAAATATCATGTCCTTAAAGGTGATGAGGCAATTGAGTTTGGAGACCACAAGGTCTTAAAAGAATATGTGTGGGATTGAATCAAAGTCCATTTCCACTCATGGTGTAGTAGAGAACATGAAGGTTTTCCTCACTTGACATCCCAATATATTTCTTCTAATGGACATTGTGGTTGTATATGTTCTCAATGTATGGGGAATGCTCTTGTATAGGAAGTTTGTTGCAAAATTGGGTGGCACATTATAGATGGATTTTACCAGTCTTGATATACCTATGGATGATGGTACTTATTCCCACCTTCCCAAGATGACCATGGAAAAGAATCAGGTTGAAGAGATTGACCTTGAATCTGAAACAGAGGAACCCCCTGAAGTAGTCAAGGAATCCCTTTTGGATTTTTTCCTAGATGACTTTCCCTTCACCATGGAAGAATATTTTGATACTATAGACTGGCCTAAGAAGGAAAATTACCAGCAGCAACTAGAAAAGTATAAAGATAAGGAAATTGGATCTATCAAAATATTGAAGAAGGACGATGAGGACTTACTTATTAGACCGAGCCAGATGGTGTTCTTACAATAGAATCCCATCCCCCTCCCTCGAGTAAATATACCAAGGTAATACAAGAGACAATTGAATATAATGGAGGATATTACAAACAAGGATATTTGGTTTTAGAGTGGGATACAAGAAAGGGTCAGTCCAACACATGAAAGGAGTTTGAGAATTTCTGGCTAGGTCCCTACAATATTGTAAATAATTTGATCAATGATTCCTACTACTTATCGACGTTACAGAGGAGAAGACATCCACTATTAGTTAATGGGTCCCTTCTCAAGCCCCATAATGGGGAAGAGACTTGACTTCTTGAGATAACATATATTAATGTAGGTAGTTTAGGGTAGGCATTTTCATCATGCATAACATTGTATTTATGTTGCATCTTTCATATCATGCTAGTATAATTGCATTTTTATTGGATTTACATACATATTTATGATGTAAATATTGTTTTTCCTACATCCTTTCATCTTGTTATGTTGCATTCATATTATTTTCATACTCATATTGATATGTTGGAATAAAATATATAAAAAAAATCATTTTCAAGTCTTTCTCTAGATTTTGGTAATTATTATTTATTCCATATGAACAGGGGGTGAGTTACACCGTCCCTCCGATTTTAATATTATTCTTGAGTATTCTTAGGCACATGTAATACTAGGGTATGCTAAGGTTCTCATGCACTCTATGTTGAGCACATGTCCCCATGTAGGAGCCAAATGTTACCCCCCAACCTAGGGGTAACTAAGGAGATGATGTCTGGAGGCCTATAGTTAGTGCACATGGAGTGTTGAGAGCCATATGACCGACATAGCCCACATTGAGTAGATATAACCCCTCCTTTCCACCACACATCACCACTCATTGTCACAACATAGCAACATCCTCCACACCAACTTTACCTAGAAAAGACAACATGTCTTGCTTCATGAGGTAACAAGTCAAGTCTCATAGTAAGTTTCACTTTCATATTTGAAGCATTTGAGCATGTTGCGAAGAGTCCTGTCTTGATTATGCAGCGTTTGCTTGGAAATTATATATTTTTCCTAGTAACTTTTGCTTGGAAACTTAGATGGTTTCCTAGTAAGTTGGTCTCCCTCAGGAAAAGGGTTTGTATTGGGGGGTCTCCTTGAAGGATCTTCATACCATTCCCACTCATACTTACCACTTTCTATACTTCTTCCCATGTGTTCCTCATATTTTGGGTTTTTGGGCTTATTGACCCCAAGAAGGGCTTGTACCTCATTTCACAGGAAGAAGGGGCTGAAGGCCCATAGGTGTTAAAGCTAGCATTTTAAAAGTCAAAAGACAAAATTTATCCTTCTAGATGCCCACCCTAAGGTCCCAAGAACCATGAAACGGTTCTCCATAAAAAATGAAGGACCTCTAAAAAGAAATTAAATAAAAATGTCTCACTTGACGGGGGAATACATTGCGGTGTCTTTTAATTTCCACTGCATATCGAACTCAATGTGTTCTAA
Organism: Picea abies; assembly: GCA_900067695.1. Lineage (NCBI taxonomy): Eukaryota > Viridiplantae > Streptophyta > Pinopsida > Pinales > Pinaceae > Picea > Picea abies. Next base: position 7,284 of record CBVK0102367127.1, read on the forward strand.
CTTAAGTGGAATTGTAGTGCTCTTTTAATTTTCATTGCATATAGCACTCAATTTTCATACCATAAAAAGAAAGGAAAATAAAGGGCTTGGAAAACTGTTTCATTGCAAACGAAGGGATACAATGCACCCTCTACAAAGGCACCCATAGATGAGACAATATGAGCTCTTAATATGTCAAGAACCTCGTGCCCAATACACCTCATACTCATTGCATGGTTTAGAGAGGATATCCTTGGGAAACATTCCTTGACTTGGGAATTGGCTTACCCAATAAGGCACCATGACACCCCTCCCATACCTAAATTTGGCAAAGATTATAAGGTCTTTGAGAATTTGTTTAATTTGAAAAGGGGGGACTTAATGCACTTGTTTCAGTGGTTATTTTATTAAATGTGGCTTAGTTGGCATGATTAATGTGACTTGTGGACCCTTGGAGGGTGTATTTTCTTGTCTTTGCAGGACCTTTCCTGGTGAAAGCTATTCATGGAGGGACTAAGCCACTTGGACCTTCATAGCGTCTTGAAATTCCAATGGATATATGTTGCGCCCCACACATTGGAGGAATATGATGATGAAGGTTTCACCTTGGGGGATGTATTTAACACTTGGATGAGGCTCAAAATCATGAAGAGGATATGACATCACCATCCTATTCCCAAACATCCCTCCTTGGAGCATGATGTCACACTTTTGAGGGGACATTTGGCACATTTGGTGCACTTAGTGGTGTTGTGGGCTTTGAACCCCACATTATTGCTTGATTTGGGGATGATGTGGCACCCTCGTAGCTTGATGTCCTAGCCTTTAGAGGCTTTCATTCACACGTGCCACCTTGGAGAATAGTTTTTGGGGATTCCATGCCATTATTTTTCTATTTTGTATCCTATGTGGACAAAAAGAACAAATCTCTATACTAGTTAAGCATTCTAATTTTGGTTTTAGCCTAAAATTATGGATTTAATTGTAATGTGGAAAAACTATGACTTGGGTTTTCCTCTATAAATATCTATAAATAGAGGCAAGTCATTTTCACTTGAACATAACTCATCACTTGATAATATTACTCTTTGGACTGCAATTTCGTCCCTCTTGGAGAATTTCAACTTCTCTTTTTACTGTGCAAATGGATGAAAGGTCTTGTTTTGGAAGCTCTAAAGGCTAACGATTTCTCTTGGTGGTCTCTCTTGGAAAATTGTTGAATGATTTCTTAGTAGTAATGGTTTATTTCATGCTTTCTCTTGGATTTGGTGAGTAATTTATGCAATCTATTGTTATCTTGCTTGTTTAAATTCAAGAAAAATATCTTAAACCCTAAGAGGAGTAAAAATGCTTACACCCTCCACCAAAGTTTATTATTCTTTCCTTTTGAAGGGGTATAAGGATTTACACAAGGAGTAAGAGGGTTTACACCCTTTTTGCAAGGCTTAGCTAGGGTTTATTTCTCTAGGGAGTAAGAGATATTACACCCCTAGAATATTTTAAACCCTAGTTCATCTTGGATTCCAAGCTAGGCGATTTGGAAGGATTGTTGTTTCCTTGGGTTTTATAAGGGGTTAAATCTCAAGAAATCTTGTTCTTCCTCTTTGGTTAGTTTTATTTCCAAGGAAGAGACTCCACTCACCTGATAACAAGGAACTAATCTTTGCATTGGATATTGTTATTTGTTACAATGGTAAACATACAAATTAAGGAATTGAAATTGATCAAGTTGGATTTAAATTCTACATGATTTAGAATCTCTTCCACATCAAGGGCATCTTAATTTGTCAAGTGATTATTGTGTTGTAAAAAACATTAAACTACAACCATTAGGGCTGCAATAAACACTTTTTCTCATACAATTTCTCTACTTTTCTACCGCTGAAATTTGCTTGTGAGCTGTGATAATTAATCTATTGGTAAGGGGATATTGTTTGGACGATTTACTTGTTGATTTTAGTGGATATAATTTTCTGTTGTAGTAAAAGTTTGCTACAGCCATAGGTTTGTCACAAACATTTTCTGATAAATTTCTTTTACAACACTCTTTTTCCATCAAAATCTTGGTTTAAGCATTGGAATATCGTTTACTAATTACAAGCTTTGTTGCCCAATATCATATGTTGATTTTGATGGTACGATTTGCAGCTGTTATAATTCTATTGTTGCTCATATATCACTTTATACAATACAATTTTGGGACAACAAGAATTCTTTTTGTTTTTCCTCTTGTCTTAGGGCTTATTTTATCATAGATTGTCTTGTTTTGGGCTATCTAACAATTGTTTTGCAGGTACTATCAATTGGTAGCCTCTTCCTTGACCTATACTCATCCTCCATCAGGGCTAAAGATCTTTTAATTGTGACCTATAGGGGTGGTTCCTTTATCTCTTAGCCGTTTCCCTTACAATCCCCCTAGTGTCACCCAAGAAGCTTCCCTTGTGTTGGACTTGTCCATCACTAAAACGAGGGGGATATATATAGAGGTGAAAATGATAGGTATCCCCAGTTGTGTCACACATCTGTTGTTCAGGTCAAGATTTTCCCTTTTTATCGCACAATATGTACTTTTCCAAAGCCCAATGCAAGTGAAATGAGATTGGCATAACAAGGGGGTGACCTATCACTGCCACCTTAATAGGAAACCCCTTTCTGTTTAGGAGTATGTTAAAATTACCCCGAGGGAGACGTCCCTAGTGACCTGAAGGGTTGATGAAACTAAGGCAAAGATGCAAGAATACCCACTTCTCACTGGTCACTCAATTCAAATTTTTTTTTTTTTTGTCTTAAAGAGACAAAACAAAAGTAATGGATGAGGTGTACCTGCCCAAAACAAGAAGCAAAAATATGGCAATTTTCAAGTACAAAATGATGTTAGTGCTTCAATAGGACGATCAACCTTTGAAATATAAGATGGCTGATATAAAATTACATCAATATGAAAGTTTACAACAACAATAAGTATTTTATAACAACTGCAAGAAATATGCCTCAGAATTGCTTGAAAAGACAATAAAAAGGTAGCTTTAACTAGGAAAAATGATAATCAACCATCACAAGAAATTTCTGAAGTGTCTAGCTAGCATTAAAGGTCAGTTTTGCAGAAAATTTGCTGCAGTTAGATGGCCGTAGCCATCTTTTGTAACAACAACAAATATATTAGTGATTTAGGCTAAGTTAGGGTTAGTTTTAGTTAGTGAAAGATAGAAAGTTCAAGGTTTGAGTGTTGGTTTGATCTCTCCACAAAAAGAGTGTAAGGACTAGTGCCTTCTAAAGGGTTATGGAGTCAATATTTCAACAAACATTCATTTGGAGTAAAAAACAAAATGATTATGTTACCCAAGTAAAATGTGAATCTAAAAAGAGTAGTGACTTAAGTCTTCTTAAGATTCAACCTTCGGGGAGGTGAGCTACTAGGGAGTAGGAACTTCTAGGCCATATTCGTTTTCCTCCTTCTTAGATAGTTGAAGAAATATTTATATGCAATTACAATTGATCAAGACCTATAAAGAGATAACACTTTAAGGCTTTAGAGGCTTGTCAATATAAACCAATTAGGCTGAGTCTAGCAAATACAAAGTGAAGAAGTAGTAACTTAAGTTCTTGACTTCTAGGGTTTATCAAGCATGCAATTTCATAATCTTTATCACGAGAAAGAAAATATACCATAACCATCCAAAAGTAATGACAAAAATATTATTTTATTACTTCACCAAGAATAATCATGCATGAAAACACTAGATTACCAATTGACTTCACCAAAATTGATCCAAGTTGCAAGTAGAAGACTCCAAAGAGAGGTGTGCATCAAAATTTCAGCTAATAAACCCTAAGTAGGGAACAAATTTCAGTCCACTTTCTCTTGTGTGAGGAGTTGTTATCATAAAATGAGAGTACTTTATCTCTATTTATATAAAACTTTGACACTTAATTAATTTTAGGTCAAAATTAAGGCCGACTTGGCCAATTTACATTAAAATCCAAATTTTACATAAACAAAATTAATTATCATCCGAAGACACCTCCAAGGGTGATGCCATGTACTTCTAGGGTGACATTGAGGCCCCAAGGTGGAACGTTGGGCCTAGGATGTATAAAGATTGGCCTCCAAAGGCCCAAGATGATGCCCACACGTGCCACCAAGCTCACAATTGCCTCCAAAATAAAAACCCTGGCTTTGGATGATGTCTAGGGTCATGATGGTGACATCTTGGGCATTCTAGGGCCAACATCCAAAAGGAAGAGAAATATCCCTCTGGGTCTAGGTCTGCTAGGGTGCCTCGAAAGAAAACATCCTTCTTTATTCTTGGCGCAAGTCTTCAATGTCCTTTGCCCCTGGCTGGCGTTACAACCTCCATATGTGGGCTTTAATCCCTCATGAAGGTTCGATCTAATCATTTCCTCAAATGTACCTATCCACCTGGGAAAGGTCCTATAGAAACACCAAGTACACCCTCCAAGAGTTCATAATTCACAGGGATCATAGCATGGAAATCACATCCAATAATTAAATTACCCAAACATGTGCATCAAACCCCCCTTAACCCAGACAAATGATCAAAGGCGTTATGCAATTTGACAAGTTTGGGTTTGGACAAGATCTCATGGTGTCCTATTGGGATAAAATTCCTTAAGTTTGGGGTGTTTCCTAGGTGAGAGCCAATCTAGGTCATGTAAGTGTATGAGGTGGTATGAGGTAAGTGTTTGGGCATGGGGTGAAGTAATAACAGGGAAATGTAAGTCTTACTTGTGGGTTCCTTTGTAGAGGGAGAGCTACACCTTGTCATAAATGCAATTGTTTCCTAGCCCATTCACTGCCTTTTATTCTTAGATTTAGTTCCTTTTGATCTTTTGCATTTGTGATTCAAGGGAAAAGTTGATGGAAACTGTCTTGGCTTGATGACCAGAGGTGACAATGTTATCCACAAACATTTCACGGAGATGAGAAGGATGGCTTGTGATGAGACCCCCTTTCCCATGGCTATGCCACCAAGTCTAGATAGGTGGTCATAATAGGACGACTCATGATGAGACCGTTACATGCCCATGGTCATAATAGGACGATTCATGATGAGACCGCCTATCCATAAACTAGTACCTTGAGTGTTTATGTATCTTATGGGTTCCCTTTTCTTACTAAGAATATTTTTACTTCTTTCTTGGGAATCCCTGGGTGAAGCATATCAAAGGTTTCAATATTGGATTTTAACTATTTCCAACTAATTTTACCCTCTAGGGCTTTAGCCCCTTCTTCCCACAAGGCAAGGTACAACCCTTCCTAGTGTGGCCAATCCCAATGCTCGAACAAAGGTAAGGGGAGATGAGAGGAAAAAATATGGAAAGTGGTAAGTATGGAGGGAATGGATGATGACCTTTCATAGACCCACCTAGTGGCAACTCATCCTAAAGGGAGATCTACTTACTAGGGCACCATGTCACCCTTCCAGGCATTGAAAAAGGAAAAGAGAATAATTTCCAAGAAAACATCATGAAATGAATAAGAATTCGTTGAAACATATTCAAGTGCTTAAAAAATCAGAGTGACACATACCATGATACCCATACTCATTACCTCATGGAGCAATACTTACTGCTACTTCAGGACCAGGCTGGTGGGATGGATATTGTAGCTGCTGATAAATGGATTGCACTAAAGAAAATAGGGGTCCTATGGGACCATGCTTAAGTCATCTGCCTCTCATTACTCCATGTCTAGGACCTCTGGGCCTCGAGACATGACCTCCTTAGTTATCCTTAGGGTAGGGGATAACATCTGGCTCCAACTTGGGGACATGTTCTTACTGTAGAGTGTGTGAGAACCTCAATATATCTGGTATGACCTGTGCATGCTAAATCTCAACAAAAGGTATCAGTAAGCCTTAGGGTGGTGATATCACCCCTTGTTCATATATGATATAATAAAGAGCATCTCTAATATAACATATGATCGTGAACATACATATATACAAGTGAGATTAAAAAAAAATATGTAACTACAACTATATTAATATGAAATGCAATGGTATATACAATGGATTCAAAATGCCTACCTATCTAACTTACTTGTACTTACCTGTCATGCCGGTGGTAGGAAGTAACGCTTGATGTGGATAACATTCACAGGTAGCTTCAAAGCTTCTCCTTCAAGCATTGTTAAATTAAAAGAGTTTGTTCCTGCTTGACTCATAATCTTGTAAGGACCTGTCCATAATCCATCCAACTTCTTGTGCATACCATGTTTCTCTCTTATTTTGTCCCATAATAACACTAGATCCCTTTATTTGAAATCCCTCTCCTTCACTTTGTGATCAAAAGTGTTCTTAACCTTCAATTGACTTTTTTCCATCTCACTTAAAGCAACCCTCATGGGTTCATCTAATTCCACCAACTGGTAAATTTATCCCTGGATTTCTTCTTCTTATGTGGTTTATTGTTGGACAAAGCAGAGGATAGGGATTTGAATATTCATAGGTAGTTTATCCTCCAACCCATATACTAGTTCAAACAAGGTTTTTCCTATTGAGGTCTTTGTTGTTATGTGATCTGCCCACAGGGCATACTTGATCTTGCTATCAAAGGCCTTATTATTTTCTCCCACAACCTTCTTGATTATATTCATGAGATTCTTGTTGCTTTATTATGCCAAATCATTTCCCTAGTGGTAGTAGTTTGACGAATGGGATAGAGTAATACTATATTTAAAAAAAATTATGCTAATGCAAGGGAGCTAAAATCTTTGGCATTGGCAGTGGTGATTTTAGATGGTACTCCAAATATTGCTATGATTCTTTCTTCCAAGAAGTTCATGACCACCTCCTAAGTATCCTTTTTTGTGGGAACAACCTCCACCCATTTGGTAAAGTAATCTGTGGCGGTCAAAATCTGCAACCATTACTTGAATTATCCTTAAATTCACCAACAAAATTCAAACCCCATTGCTGAAAAGGGGTTTCTACAATCATGGGTTTTAGAGGTTGTGCCGGGAGTCTCTGTTTACCCACAAAGTATTGACAAGTTTGGAATGACTAGACATACCAGTATGTATCAACAAATAATGTTGGCCAATAATATTCGACTCTCAAGATCTTATGAGCGGTATTACGGGAAACAAAATGCCCCCCACAATATCTAGAGTGTAACTCCCTTAACAATTTGTTAGCTTCATCTTTGTTGACACATCTAAGGAGAAATCCATCCGGGTCTTTCCAACCAATACCATCCTCATTTAAGTAGTACTTTATATATTTAAGTCTTAAAGTCTTAATACCATCCTCACTAGGTGGTCTGGGCACAATAAGTTCTTAAGGTAATAAATTATTTCATAATACCATTCATCGTGTTCTAGTTCACTTACCACCATATTCACTTGCTTGTTTTCTCTGATTTGTATGTCTTCTTCATTGCTTTCAGTTAACATTTGAGCTAACCCTTGTCCCTTTACAATCTTAGTGGGTTTTATTTCTAGGTCATATTCTTGGAGCTTGGAAACCCACTTACCCCTAGTACCCATACAATGTTGTTGTGATAAAACATCCTTCACTACCGGGTAAGGGACATAAGCCTTAATCTTGTTATAGCCCACATAGTTTCTAAAATGCTTGAGATATTTCACCATGGCATATGATTGCTTTTCGGTAATTGAATAATTCAATTCTGAATCCCTAAGGACTTTTCACATGAAGGAAACAGGGTGTTCATGATCATCAACATCCTTTTGCAACAAGACACCTGCAATGGTATCTTGAGAA
>CBVK0102367151.1:0-16765 GCA_900067695.1 Picea abies
AACAAGAAAAGTCCATAAATACAAGAGACCATCATATACTAGATGCTCATAGAGTTCAGTTCCAATCCACCTAGCTTCTCAAATAGTGGTGCATCTTCTTGAGAAGTTTTTGTATCATCCCTGTTGCTAGTTTTCAAAAGCTTCCTTTGAATATTCTCCGACATAGTGAATACTTCTCCAACTGATTGAACCATCCATAATAGGATTAATGTAGTCTACAGGGTTTCCTTTGGTCATGGTATACATATGATCCAATACATTAGGTTCCATGTTATATTCTGAGGGTTCAGTGTATCTTGGTCCTAGGTATAGATCTAAAGGTTGAACCACTTTCATACCATCCACTTTGGAGGTCATGGATTCCTTCTTCAGGTCAATCACAACATAATTGTTGTATGCCTAGCCAATTCCAAGCAATGTTGGATATGGATATTTTTTCCCCATTATCTCAATGACCTTGAAGCCTGCAACAGTCTTGAATCTATCTAGATCTACTTGAACTACATTTTTCAACCTACCTACTAGATAAATACAATACTTATTTTCCATGTGCAATTGAATTAGGGAATAGACCAACCTAGGTTTTCCCATAGCTTCCCACATTTTCTTTGGTAGGATATTAACATATGAGACCAATTCCAACATAGCATCATTGATCTCATAACCATCTATATGGGAATTCAGTATGAACTCGTGTCCCAATCTCTTCCTTCGTCTCTGTATTTGACTTGCATTTCTCTCTGGAATATTAACAAATATAGATCCCTCAACTCCTAGAGATATTCCAATGGTGTTCTGTTCCACAACTTCTAAGTAATGTGTTCATCGTTTAAGATATCAGAAAAGACTTACAACCATAAGTAAATAATGTTGGTTGACTCATACTCTTGGCCCTTGGATGGGATCAACTTTTCCACGACTTGACAGGGAGTGGCATAGATTGGATTTGCAAATTCTGGTATTATGGAGTTAGCCATCTGGCGAAACAAGTCTACTACATTCTAAAGAAATTCCTTTTGTTGTATGGGATCATATGGGGGTTTAGGAATTACCTTTTGAATCTGAGCTAGATTAAGATGTTCAACATCGACACCAATATTTGCGCCTCCTCTTGTTATAACATGAATGTTGGACTACCTCTCTTCCGCAATTGGCTTAGATTCCGAGTTTATCAAATTGGATCCCCTTTATCTTTCATGATCTTCCCAACATGTGGTCACGTCAGGATAGTGCTCAGTAGTATGGGTATTGTTTCGATAGTGTGTGCACCATAGTCTCCTCAGATGCGGGCAATCCCTTGCAAGGTGGCCTTGTTCGTCACAATTGTAGGGACGAGTGGGTCCTCTGTCATTAGCTCTACCTCCCTTGAAATCTCCTCCACCTCTGCGACCTCCTCCAAACCCTTGAGGGGATTCTTCAATCCTGAAGGAAAATTGGTCTATTCTATCTGCAAGAGCATCTAAAGCATGACATTGCTTGGAGGTATGGGTAGTCGACCCATAGAATTCATAGTACACTATATTTGGGATAGATGTATATTTCTGTAAAATGGAGCAGTGTCTCAAAGAATTTCCATGGTGTCTGCAAATATCACAATAGTCATTGAGTTGACCCCCTTGTTGAGTCAGGAAGGCTTGGAATTACACATTTGCATGGAATGGTGTTGCAGTCGCAACTTGCACAACACCACCTGATGGTCTGACTGGTGGGGGAGGCATAAGGTGGCTCACAACTTCTCCACCCCACGATCTTGGACACTCTATCACCGTATGACCTTCAATGTAGCAAACACATTGAGTTGACCCCCTTGTTGAGTCAGGAAGGCTTGGAATTACACATTTGCATGGAATGGTGTTGCAGTCGCAACTTGCACAACACCACCTGATGGTCTGACTGGTGGGGGAGGCATAAGGTGGCTCACAACTTCTCCACCCCACGATCTTGGACACTCTATCACCGTATGACCTTCAATGTAGCAAACAACACACCAAACCTGTGGTAAAACGCCTTTAGGTAGGGACAACTCTTGAATTTTCTCAATCAACACAAAAATCAATCCCTAGAGTTGTGCAAGAATATTATCCTTAGTAGGTTGCATCATGCGCAAGCTTCTGGGGTAGCCTACCATTGCTTCAAATTTCATGGAATGTTCTAAGGCTTCACCCAAAGTGGCGAGTCTTTGTTGAGTTAGAGGAATATGAGTCAAAGGAAAAATCCCCTGAATGAACCATTCACGTTGATGACTCTCATGAATTGGGTTTTCTAGCTTCCCAATTGCATATTTTAATCATTGGTTGTACTCCCAAGAAAAATCCCTGTCTCTCTACTTGATCTCCATCAACTCAAAGAGGGATTATTGTTCATATTGAGGTAGGAAAAAATATACAATAAATCTTTGTTTGACCAGAGAAAGATTAAAGGGTTGTCCCGAGGGAGTCTCTTGAGGATTCCTAAGCTCGATGGAATTCATGTACCATTTTAATGCTCTACCTCTCAATGCAGTATGGAATTTGACTAGTTTATTGGTATCTAAAGTTCTGCAGGACCTCCATATAGCCTCACATAAGAATCAATGTTGTTCTAAATCCTCATCCCCTTTACCCCAAAATTCTAGGTATCGAGTGAGTGATTCTACGTGTTGAGTTCCCATTGGAGAACTGGGGGATCCTATTAATATAATTCCTGATGGTCTTGGTTGTACTAGACTGAAGAACTTGCTCCACTTCCACTACTACTGTAATTTGAATCTATTGTACTATAAGTGTGAGAAACAATAGAAATTATTGCAAAACTAGGTGAAGAATTTACCATATTTGTAGAAGGCATTGAGGGTGGGGTGATCCAAGGCCAGTTCCTTTTCTTTGGAATGGAATTATTTCCTTGGTGGGGGGGGTCACGTAGCTGTACAATATTGTACCATTTCCTTGATGAGACTCAACATCTTCTAGTGTAGCAAGACCTGAGTCTCCCGCAGATCCTTCAAGGGTTATGAATGAGTCTTGATCTCTTGAAATGGTTTCGATCCTAATCACGTAGCTGTACAATATTGTACCATTTCCTTGATGAGACTCAACATCTTCTAGTGTAGCAAGACCTGAGTCTCCCGCAGATCCTTCAAGGGTTATAAATGAGTCTTGATCTCTTGAAATGGTTTCGATCCTAACTCCCTCATTTATTCTAACTCCTTCCTGTCTTCTTCCTTCGGAAATTTCATCTTTCTCCCCAAATATTTCCTTCAACCAATGATTGGACAGTCTTCCGCGTATCTTCAACTCTTGCAAATTTTCCAATTCTTTCCTCCAAATGATCTCAAGGTCAATCATCTTACATGACTGATCTGACCTCTTCACTGACTTTCACATCTTCTCTTGCCAATTATTTTTAATAATAACAACCCTTCTTAGAGCGTGTTCATCTCTAGCACTTTTCTCACAACGACGATGACCCCCCATATTTCAATAACTTCCTAACTCATGAAACCTTTGTCTACATCACCCACCCCTCATGCACATGGGTTTACACTGCCATCTCTTCTAAAGGAACATGAAACATCCCTTCTTCCACCAACAAAACCTTCAACCAAAGAGGAATCTCCCTCAATAGTCTTCCTTTGTAAAACACCACTTCTTATTTACAAAACAATGGTGGGTCTTTGCAGAAAATTCAATGATGTATCCATCCAACCTAGTCTTCGTCAAAAAATATACCGCACGACAAATCAGATGATCCAATCGATGGAGGAAAACTAGCTATGTAGCGTTCCAATGGAGCCTTCTCTTTGCTTGATCTTTAAACTTAGTTGCTTCTTGTAATTGATCGAGCCATTGAAATACTTTCTCTTGAAACTGAATCCAAAATATTTCATACTGATCGCTGGCTAGTTCAGAATAATAGACTGCGTCCTTCACAAATCTCAAATTATTCTTATGTAAATCAGTTTCTTGAAATGTGAACATGTCACACCTTTGTTCTCACAACCTGTCAATGTCCGATTTGAAAATATGATGTTGCAACCTTTGAAATATTTCTTAAAAATCAAGGTCTCAACAATGAAATGATTTGTTGGTGCCTGATTAGAGACTGGGGTTCTCAGAGTTTGCCAACAAAGGCATCGTTGTAGTCTATAGAACTAACATATTCAACCTTCCACAGGGGAAGGAGGTCTCACCCTAAGCGCTACTGACACTTATGTGAAATGGAGCGAGGGAAAATAGAATGTAGTGGTGGGAAGAACACAATCCAACCAGACATAAGCACATGAGTATAAAATATTATACATACACATCATAACTCGAATGAATATTGAATTTCATAACTTGTGGAAAAATTCTTCTAGTGAGAATATTCCCAAGCATTAACTAAAAAAGTAAATAAACAGAGATAACAGTTGCGCAGATGAATATCTTATCATTCACACACAATAAAAAAAAATTAGACCCCAAATAACATTTCTCATATATTCATTACTCGAAGATCAAAGGCGAGTATATAATAGTCATATCCTAGGTGAGAGGAATATCTATAAATACATTTCACGACTGGTTTGATCACAACCTTGGAAACCAAACTAAGACTTGAGACATTATAGATACAATTATTGGTACAAAACTCGGGGTCTAGATAGCTCAAGGTTCTACAATTAAACATTAAGAACTCTATCAGTATTATCATCTGCAGTAACATCACCAACAGTAGCATCAACAATATCAATAACTTCAACAACCTTGTCTCATTTCATAAGTCTTTTTCTTATAGCTTTCTGTGAGACTTCTTGATTCATCCGTTACAGCTTCTTGAGTCCACATCTTATTGGTTTCCACTAGAAGGTTCTAGCGCTTTCTATTGTTCTTTCCAGCTAGTGGACAATTGCATTCCTCGTCTTTCCAGCTAGTGGACAATTGCATTCCTCGTTGGGGCTCTGAGCTATCACTTTTTGTGTCTTGGATCCTCTGCTGCTGCATTGTGTTGTTCCACAACATACTCTAATTTCCTAAAAAATGTGCTCTTTCCACAAAATCGAGTCTTCTCCAAAAACGAAGGGTCCAACAGGACTAGTCAAATAACCATACTCTCCACAGATTATATCTCAGAAATTAAAGAGATCCAAACTATGAAATTTTTATCACAAGTACCTTGGTATGTCTCCTTGGGATACTAAAATTTTTATAGTATGAAACATCACTAAAAAAAGGTATAGGGAAGTTACTCCCAAAATGACCCGTTTGAGACTGATTTCAAGGTTAACCAAAAATCCCTAACTTGCATAGCATGTATCTCTGAAATTAAAATGACATAGAACCTAAAATGTTTACCAAACTAACTTTGCTATGTCTTCTCAGTATTTTGAAAATTTCATAATATGAAACTTTGTAGAAAAAAAGTTATAGTGAAAATTTCAAGATGATTCAATTGAAGCAACAAAACCCTAGGATCGATGCTTTGATTCCAAATGTTATGTTTCAAATTCTTAAAATAGTATAATAATCCAGAAGTACACACCTTGTACACCAAAGTGAGTGTGGATCACAACTCTAATATAGATAAGAGAGACAAGTTACACAATAATTGCTTAGAGAATAGGAGAACCTCCTCAAAATAACCAAATACATTCATATATCACAATTCCCTGTTCCCAATAATGAATATGTGATCTCTATATACACTTATTCACACGCTACACATGCGGCCCTTTTACTATTAGGTCGACCCTATTACATATATATTTACAAATTAGATGTACATTTAACCCCATATATGCCCCCATTAGGGTCATATCATATACATTTGACCCCATATATGCCCCACTTTGAGTCATATCACTCCGCTATAGAGCCATATGTTTTTTTCCTTTGTTGAATGAACCCTTAATTTTCTTCATATACCTCTCTAATAAGAAAATCCATTTACATGAGAGCACCACAACTAATTCAACCTCATCAGGTAGGTGAATTAGAAGATGGACTCACAAGTCCATAAAACTCATGGGCAATTCCTTCTCAAACATAAAAAAATCTCAACTATCTCTTGACACCACTATGGAATGTTATCCATATGAATATCCTTTGATGTGATCCAACACACAAATGTATATAATTTCGATATGGAACATCACAGGTCCTAGGGGAAGTCATGGTTAACACAACCATGCACGATCAAAGGGTAATGACACTACAAAATACACACACGTGTTGTTGATTGCCATAAAACTGTGAGTGCATAGTATATTTTAACCTAGACTAAAGAAAAAGAATCATGTATTTGACATACATACCCTTATAAGGTTTAGATGGTCATGTGATTTCAACCCTGACAAATTCCCTTCTACAGTGAAGCAACATCATAGAGTTGACCCATATAAAGAAGGTACCTTCACACTCAATATAAAATCCTTTACCACATAAATATCATATTTCTTCAAAATCCATGGGACATCACCTTATTTAAAATACCAAGAGAGATCATTCTCTCCTCTACTTTATTTTCTCGACCAATGTCTCTTTTTAGTATTCAAAGAAACAAGATCTCTCCTAACAACCAATGTGTCTCTTTTATTCAATGATATGCGACTCTGTAAAGAAGCTGAAACATTTTTTAATATATGCATGGGATATAGTAAGTGGAAAATATTAATATGATTCCAATATGCCAACTCGTAAAATATAAATTTTCTTATCATCCTAATGGGTATTTTCTCAACATAGGTGTAAAAAAATTAAGGATTATCGAACATAGGTTCCCCATTTGAATCAAACAATTTTTCCATTTCCTTCACCTTCTCTGTGTCATATTCCCTAACCAATATTCCATTTTGATTATTTCATGTCTCTGGGTTCTCTCTGGTTTACCATTGAGAGCAAATACAACTCTTCTATACATGTGGTGTTGTAGGAGGAATACCTTTGAGCAGTTGTACACTGACTTTCATAGGTGGTTGGACTACCTAGCCTTTATAGAAGGTCCACAAAATTTACATCCACAATACCCTTTTTTTTTAAATACCTATGATGTTATTGTATATAGAGCATGTTAGTGTCAAAAAGATAGTTGCACCAAATTAACTATGTCAAATAACATTATAGATATAAACAAATCAATTTCAACATGCTTACTAGAGAAAACTCCTAGTCCTAGATAATCCTACATGATAATCATACACAAAATAATTTTGAATTTATACACATGATAATTTTGAATTCACCTGCATGCTTCATTCCATAGAAAATCCTTCAAACACTGGCAAGCCTTATGGAATCATTCCCAAAAATTAATGAATGATGGAAACATCCACTAATGATAACATCCACTAATGACAACATATACTCGCAACAACATCACAACCTCACTAAAACATCACAACCTCATAACAGTTTATACAACAACATCACAACCTTATTACATACCTTGGGAATGACAAAGACCCAAAGAAATCCTCTTAGACTTCTCTTGCACACCTATATATCCCAAAGAGACACCCAAGTGCCTTTATCACACCTAAGAATTGATCTCTTGTTTGGTTTCTCTAAAAATGCGAAAATCCATCCTATAATTATAGTAATTATGTCCCCAAAGACTAGCTGAGATGACTTAAATTTTTTGGCTAGGTTGTCGGATGGAAAAATTCATATCTCCTCATTCCCAGGGAGTTAGAGGGAATTCCATATACCATTGGAAAGGTCTCAAAATAATATTTCTAAACATATAATTTGTGCTCCCATTTCATATATGTATGTAGGATAAAAGTTCCTTCAAAGATAGGGTATCCAAATGACCAAAAATAATACTTTCAACAATCTCCACATTACAATCTTTATCTTGGACATCTCTAGGCTGTTAATATTTATCTTGGACATCTTGTAGGATACCCCTATCTTTTACATCAATGACAACAATATTTCCAACAATCTCTCCCTTTGTCATTGATGACAACCCTTGGTCAATTTTGATACTCCCCTTGTCTGCATTTCTTCCTCTATCTGCAACTTCTCCCCCTTTGACATCAATTGAAAAGGGATGCTCCCCCCGAGCTTGTGCTTCCCTTTACTGATGAGATGAAACGGATATCACTCCTAGCTTCTATTCCATACACAAATTTTCTTATTTGACTTCATCGAGTATGTATACATCACTTGAGGTTCTAATTGGATTTTCCGCCAATCTTCTTGAAACCGCTTTCCTTATCTCACACCCTTTAGAATGAAATGTGAGGTTGTATCCTTGATCACACATTTTATCGGAAATTAGAATATTGTGCTTTAACCCTTCAACATAGAGTGCATTATGTGTCTTAGTATTTCCATTATCCAAACTAACAATACCTTTTCCAACTATCCTTGTAGAACCATTATCTCCAAAAGTAACCCTGCCTCCTTTTTCTTCCTTCAATGAGAGAAATTTGGTCTGGTCCTCTGTCATGTATTTTGAACATCCAATGTTGATGTACCATTGGTTCCCTTCATTTTGAGAATAAAGTGAAAGTTCACATTCTTCCTTCTTTTGTTCTTCTTGCTTCCTTTTCCACACATTTGTGTATTCTTGTTTATGTTTGACAATAACATCTTCTTCCTTCTTTATTATGTTGCTTATATAGTCACGTGCTATGTGCCCATAGTTATTGCACTTATAATATTCAACATCGTAATCAAGTAGGGGAGCAAATGAATCATAGTTTCTATCAACAAACCCATGGGAACTTCAAGTTTTGTTGCTCACATAATCATTCCTTGCGGTTTTATGAGAACCTTTATTTATATTTCTCACATGATCACTTCCTACATAAACTTTGTGATCTATTTCTTTATGACCAAAGTTATTGCAAGAAAAATAATATCCAAGAAAGAGATTTTGGTATTGGTTTGTGAAAGGTCTTCTTGGTGGAACAACTCTTCTCAACTCATTCCTATGGGTAGAATCAAATTTCTACTGGTCATCATTTCCTTTCTATTGTTGCTTTCATTTTTTATGGATCTTTTGAGAATATTGGCATAGATTTTAATTGTTTCTTCATTTTACTTTTCTGATGGATTTGTGACCTTAGTGCTTGCATCTCCCTCTGGGGTATTTTGTTTTTCATCATATCCAAGACCTATTTTGATGAATGGTGACTTTTGGGAACTAAGAATATTATCTAATATTTCATTACTCTTTCCAAACTTCAAGCTTCTATTCAATTGATCAATAGTTTTCTCAAGTTCCTTTCTTAAGGAAACTATTTCGGCTTCTAGATTCTTGCAATTTTCTTCCTTTTCTTGTAGTTGTCTTCTCACCACTTCCTCTATCCTTTTTTCCTCTTCTAGTTGACTCTTCATGATGAAAATTGTCTTCTCCATTTCTTCAAGATCATGATCCTCCTCTTCATATTTTTGAAATTTATCTTTCTTCTTTTTGTTCCTTTCCCCGAGTTTGTCTATTTGTTCTAAGGAACTAATGAGTTTTTCTTCAAGATTCACTTCCCCATAAATGCCTTCTTTTTCTTCTTATGATTTTTCTTTCTTATTGTCTTCACTTTCTTTATCGGCATATTTTGTATCCATGGCCATGAAAATGAATTCTTCTTTGTCAATATAAAAAACATATCCATCACTTTCTTCAAACGAGCTGCTATCCTCTCTAGAGTAAAGACTCTTCTTGTTAGTATATTTTCCTTTTTTATGTCTATAATATTTTCTTCTATTGTTATGTTCTTCTTTGTCATTATTTTCCTCGTATTCATTGTCTTACCTTTTAGCACATGTATATTTAGCAACAAAATTCCCTACTCTATCACAATTAAAACATATGAAGGGTAGCTTACCTTTGTGTTTTCCAGATCCTCTTTTTAATTTTCTCACAAATAATGCTTCTTCTATGTCTAATTCATGGCTGGAATAATAACATAAATTGTGTCCTTTTGTCTTCTTTGATGCTTTGAATGTTGCTTCCTTCCATGTTGGCTTTTCTTCTTATGTCCTCATCTCATATGTAGTGAGAATCCCATGTAGCTCATCCATCGTTAGTTTCTCCAGATCCTTCATTTCTTCAATGTCACAGACCTTGGCATCAAATATTAAGTGGAGAGACCTGAGCAATTTTTGCACAATCAATGATTCTTCAACCTCCTCACCAAGTCCTCTGATGGTGTTGACAATTTCATCCACTCAGAGAAATAGGATGCAACATTTTATTCATCTTCCATTTTTAGACTCTCAAACTGTCTTCTATGAGTTTGGAGCTTTTCATTCTTCACCTTGTCATCACCTTAATAGATGTTTTGAAGTTTGTCCCAAATATATTTTACCGATTTACAATGCATCACCTTAACAAATTATGATTTTGATAGACCACTCATTATAACATTCATGGATTTTGCATTATGTTCACTAGGATTCTTCCCAAACACATCTACTAGTGGGGTTGTTGGGGCTGTATAACCATTCACAAATGATTTCCAAATATCAAAACCAAGAGACATTATATAAGTTTTCATCCTTACACTCCATAATGCATAGTTTGTTTCGTCAAAAATCGACCCTTGTTTGTGAAGAAACCTTCCTAACTAGCCATTTATGCTCCTGAGATCTACCTTCCAATGATTAGTTTATTTATGAAGGAACCTGCTCTGATTCCAATTGTTGATCTTATGCTTATACTGAGAGGGGGATGTGAATCAATATAAGATAACTTTTACTTTATTTAACCATTCATGAATATGTCATTAGTTGAGAAACAATTAATCAATCTGTCATTAGCTGGTAAACAATAATCACATATAAAATCAAATCAAGATGCATAGAGTTTATCTTGGAAACCCTTGCGGGAGAAAACCACAAAAAATTATCTTTATAAATGTCTATAGGAACCAACCTACTATTATAAATATTGTAGGAACCAACCTACTATTACAAATATTTTAGGCACTAACCTATTGGAGACACCAATATCCTTAGCTGAGAACCAACTCAACAAGATGTAGGCACCAACCTACCGGATACACCAATATCCTCAACTAAGCACCAACTCAATAAAATATGTGTAGACAACAACCCACAATATTCATACACATAATACTTCTAACTTCACCTGCATGCTTCATTCCACAAATAATCCTTCAAACCCTAGCAAGACTCATGGCATCATTCCCAAAATGTAATCATTGATGAAAACATCCACTGATGACAACATATACTTATGGAAACATCACAAACTCATGACAACATCACAAACTCATAGCAGTGCACATGACAACACCACAACACCACAACCTTATGGAGACATCACAACCTTATAACATACCTTGAGAATAAGAAAGACCCAAATAAAGTTCCTTAGACTTCTCTTGCACACCTATAGATCCCAAAGAGACACCCAAGTACCTTTAGCGCACCTCAGACTTGATTTCTTGCTTGGTTTCTCTAAAAATGAGAAAATCCATCCTTTATTTATAGTAATTATGTCCCCAAAGACTGGTTGATCCGACCTCAATTTTTTGGCTGGGTTGTCAGACAGAAAATTCATATCTCTTCATTCCTAGGGATTTAATGTCATTTTTCACATGCAACTCTATGTGACTAATTTTAGATCTGAAATTTTCTTCCTAGTGATCTAACTATCACTGAACAACTTTACACTGAAATTGTTGACTTAAACACATGCAATGGAAACAACAAGATCAGAGATGAATCATCAATACATAAGAGACACAATAATTATGTTTTGTAATCTTGTTATCATCGGAAATTTCGAGGGCAAAACCAACCCTCCCAGCCAATACAATATCACCAAGATCTGAGGACAACCTTGTCCTCCAAAGTCACCAAAACTGAGAACAACCTTGTTCTCAAATAACCATACAAATAAGAAAGTCACCAAACCTCAACAATATATGGAAATCTCCTCTACACACAAATCTATTGTAAACCACTTGTACAACTTGCTAATGTCCCCTATCAACATGTATTGATCTGTACCTTCCCATAAAACCATATACATGATTCATCTTATTGGAAACTCACGGACATACGTTGTTTGCTCCATTGCACATCATGTATACCCTATACTCGATTCGTCCTCCTGCAACCTACGTATATACAGGCTTCGTTCTCCTGCAAACTACGTATTGTACGAAAAATTCACTCCACATGTGCTTCTTTCTTTGCTTCTCTCTTCAGGGCCAGATTCACCACCTTGTATACTTTCCCTTTGATGAGATCACCAATCCTCCTCACAAAAGTTTAAACTCACTTATGCTTTCTCCATCATGTATCCACACTCTCTACATGATATGTAATGTCATGATGACCTCTCTTATTTATATACAATCCTTAGGGTTCAACATAGAAGCCCCTCCACGAGTCAACATCAAATTAGGATTTCCTTATGGGTGTGAAGCCCCAACATAAGCCCACAAATACTATCACCAAACCCATGAAGCCCCAACTTCATTCTAAGATCATTTTCACCAAACCAAAAGTGTGATGTGGTGCCCACGATGATTCCCACATGCCCAACACCTAGGTTCATGTGAGACTACCTACTTGAAGCTACAAAATTCAACACTCCCTCTTAGGGAGGAAGGTATTCTCACCACACTCCACAAGTGGGAATGCCTCCCAATGCTACAAAAACATCAACACTCCCTCTTAGTGAGAGAGGAATACTATCCTCCATCATCGTCTGGAAGTAGCTCTTTCTCCCGCACTAGATCCTCTACCATAACTACTCTCCAATCTGCCTAATCAATTACTCCCTCTGTCACCAAAACAAATTCCTCTCTCCAGTTCTCTTGACTAGCTACATTCTCGGTCACTGAAATTTTTTTCCTGTCTAGAATGATCCCATCCTGGAAGACACCCTGCTCCTAGAAGCTTCTTTCCTTTGAACCTCTTGTGCAACTTGCCTGGCCATATCAATCACTGACACCATTATGACAGTATCAGAAGATGCCTCTCTCCCATCTAGACCTGAAGGTTGGTTCCCAGTGAATGAATAACTCTTCCTTTGATCCTTATGACTCCCTTTGAAGTAAAATTCCCTACGAGTCTCATGAATCCCTCTGAATCCAGTATCTCCCTCTAAGTTTACACAATGTCTGCATCTACTTTCTCCCTTCCCATTTTCCTCTGCATAGTCCTGGGAGGCTGCTCCTCCCCATTGGATCCTGTTGGCTCCCTCTAAACCTATACTAATGGTGGAGCTACCTGCTCCCTCTGTATCTGTGCTACTGGTGGGGATGCCTGCCTCACCAATGGTGGAGCTACCTGCTCCCTTTGTGCTGTTGGTGGGGCCACCTACCTAACCACTGGTGGAGCCACCTACTCATCCTCAACTGTCTCTCTGCTCCTACTGGTCACAACATGAATATGATGGCTCCTCAACCAATATAGGTTGCCCTCCCTAACTCCAAGAATCACCACTAATCTAAAGCTAGATTATCTAGGAACAAACAACACCAATCCATCCATATCATCCATGGACATCAATCGAGTCTCCTTCTAGATACAATTAGTCCATATCCTCTCAAACATTGTCAACATCTCTCGTGCATAGATCCTCTGCACAAAAAGGTTCCCAAAACATGGGAAGACCAACTCAACATCCAATAATACCTGTCCATCTTGGAACACAACTGCATAGCCCTTCTCCTCAACCACTTAGTTTGAGAGCTTACTCGTGACACCCATAACACATTTTCCACTCGCAACACACCCCCTGACTCCATATAGAATACCATTGCTCCAGATCCCTGTACTACATGCTTGGTCCTCCTACCAATCTCCTCGTAATACCTGAGTCAGACATTGTGAAACTCATGAACAAATCTTGTGCCCCTGTCATGTGTTGGTGTCTCTCATTGGAAAATAACCATGCAATCCTCCAAGGCAGGCATCCTGCTTCCCTAAGTCATGACCATCCAATGAACTTCTACCCAAGTCCATCATCCAAGCCACCAAAAAAATATCTGTGTCTGCACATGCTACAACTGATCTTGTGTCCTTGTATGAACAGTCCCAAGATTCGGTTCACCACTTAGTCTAGTCCACTCTAGACCACCGCAACTCATCTCGGCAAGTGTCCTCATCCTCCTAGGTCAAATATCTCATACAACGTCATACCTCAACAACGTGAAACTCTCTGTCCCACCCATGTGTCACTCACATGCACAAATAATTCCTTATTTAAAAATCCAAAATATTGATTAATCCTCACCCAACTACCGCATTTCCTATTTTTAGTCCTAGATGTTCCCTTGATGTCCTCCCCATTTCCTATTTGAGTGGGTGCATATGTAGTCCCTAATTTTGTTATTTATTAAATCTCTTTAATAGATCATCACCCACATTCTTTTTCCCACACTTCTAATTGAATTTGAATTATTTGTTCCTCTTTCTTCTCCTTGATTCATTGGTGCACTCATAATTAATTTCTGGTAATTAAAAATTACTTAATTTATATTTCATTCACATTTAAAATTTATTTATCTTCAACTGGTCTTAAATGATCTATTTCACTTCTCTTAGTTATGAAATGTACTAATCTATATGCTAAATAAATCAATCAACCATGCATTTTGAATTTTCACATATAAATTAATTAAAATGTGCATGCTAAGTCAAACATATTTTACATACTTAATAAACCACCTTACAATATATACTTAACAACTGATAATTGATACCAAGGGTGTCATTCTTCGCCATTCCTTTCAAGAGTTACTTTCCAATAAGTACTAAGAGTGTCAATTTCACTCATGCCCTTCAAGTATCCAACTTTCTTGGTGGGGGAAAGGTGAAACTATTGAAGCCTTATTAACTCAACCTTTTTCACCCTTTTCGAGAGACTAATGGTCACTCAGAAATAAGGGTGCCTCTTTACTATTCTCCCTTAGCTAAACCTCATGAATCATTAAATCCATGGTCTACTCTTATGGCAATGTGCAACCTCTAAGTAAAATAATCGCATGATTTTCAACTCAGGCCAAGGAAAGTGAGTGCTAGTAGAGGGGAACACAAATGTTGTTCCTCCTTTTTTGATGATACAATGTACACTTTCATACAACCTCATTTATCCATCTGTGGACTTATCTGAAAACATATTATCTACGCTTACATACACTTATTTCAACATATCAAATTGTTCCACATTCACAATTGAGTCACATCATAGACCGCACAACATATCTTGTTTCAATACAGAGTCCATACAATGTTGATGTAATCCCACACCAATGTACACATGTGACTTTTCTATCACACTAGACAAATCATTAGTAGCATCTGAAAATAATTATACCACAAATATATTCATTTTATGTACCATAACGATATAAAATGATAACACCCATTACATCATATCAATCTACATTTTATCCATCCATATTTCAAATAAACATTTAAATAAGATTCATTTGAATCTACCATTATGTCAATATAAAACTAATCATACTAATCAAAGAATTTGAGTTTATCATCATAACACAAATCGATAAATCTAATCATTTTGTAAACAAAATATCCTCAAATAATAAAATCCAACATATCAAACAAGTTACAACAAATAAATTACTAAAAAATGAAAATTAACATTTATGTTGTATAATACTACAAAGAAAAATAACTAATATCAAAATCTCACAACTATAATGGCTACAAAGAAAAATATTCTAAACAAAAAACTATACCTTTTCCAAATTGAACCCCCAAAAAACTTATATGTAAGTCTATTTGAAATGCATTAAAACAAGTGAGTTGTTTTAGAAGGGATTTATTGTCCTTTGCAGCACCATTATTACCAATGACACGGTGGCATGATGATTTCCCCCCTTCAAAATTGCCAAAATTCATATGGATCGATTTTTGAAAAACTAAAATTGATATGATTTTAAGATGCTGTTTTTTCGATTAAATATAAATAAAAGGGAATAATGCCCCCAAGAAATTTATAATTTAAAGAATTGGGCATCCCATAATTAGCCTATTGATTTCTATGAAAGCAAATTATGGTTTTTCTTTCCTCTTAGTACTATAAGCAATTGCTTGTTTCAATATTCCCTTTCCTTCCACATTAGTGTCCATGAGCCATAAAGCTCTTCATACAAAATTTTAAATTGTCACTTAATATGAAACAAATAAAAACTTCGTAGAAAAGATTGATCTATCTTTCAATAGTGACTAAATTATCTTTCCATAAACAAGACTATAACCTATCGTGAAGCTTTGAAATCTAAAACCTAAAGGATAAAAAATAAAAAAACATACATTTTGTTCACATAGTATAAAATTGACCCAAAAAAATAAATTAATTAAATGTGTATATATTAGTATATGTACATTTTTATTAAAACATAATAATTATTATTAATAATTAATAAACGAATTTAAAAAGGTTCACAATGGTATTAATGCATTTTCACTTTTCACATAATTAAGTTTATAATCAATAAATTAATTATTGGACAATTCTAAACAAATTAAGTGCAAATAATGGATTAAAGAAAAAAAACAAGTGTTTCCTTTATAGTATTAATACATTTTCACTTTTCATATAATTAAGCTTATAATCCATCCAGATGGGGTGACATCTGGTGAAATGAGGGAGACAAGTGGCAGGCATCGTTGGCGGGGAAAATTAATACCCCAAGCTACCACCCCCGACGTTATTAATTCCTCATGGTGTTCACCATAAGGGAGATTAATTCAGTGCGCCTGGAGGAGCTCATAGATGCACGTTCTAGCCAGGCCACTGATACTTGGAGACTGAACCAGACCCGTCAGCCTTCAATGGCTCCCATCAA
>CBVK0102367229.1:0-25404 GCA_900067695.1 Picea abies
AATCCATTTTTGGTAATGGATAATTGTCTTTCAGAGAACACCTGTTCAGATTCTGGAAATCTACATAGAGCCTTATCTCTTTGTTCTTTTTCCTGACAGGCACAAGGTTTTCTACCCATTCTGAGTATCTTAGTGGCACTATGATTTTTTCTTCTAGCAGCCTCTTCAATTCCTTTTCTATTATTGGTAACAGTAAAGGATTGAATTGTCTGAATTTTTGTTTTACAGGTTTTGATCTAGGTTTCAGAGGGATTTTATGATGAATAATTTTTCTATCAAACACTTTCAGATCTTCATAAGACCAGGAGAATATATCTAAATATTGTTTCATTAATTCAATATATGCTTCCTTCTACTTTTTTGATAGTTTCCTGGATACTTTTACCAACCTGGGATTTGCATCTAAACTAATGTCACGGTCTTCCACCTTTGTTTCTTCTGTTTGGATAACACCTTCTTGGAGACATCATTATGATCAAATAACCTTTCTAATGGAACCAAAACTTTAGGCAAATGGTTTTTCTTCAATTCGATGATCTTGTGACCAGCAATAGTATCTTGAATAATTTCTACAGTGTGTATTTCTTCTTCTGCATCTTCATCATCTTGATCAATTAAAATATTAGAAAACTTTTCAATGGTTTTCATAAATCTTTGAATTTCTTCATCATATTTAAAAACCTCCCAATGTTTTTTATTATCTGGAATTGAAGGTCTGTGTCTGACTTCAATCTGAAACTTCAGATTAGGAAACATCGAAGTTTTAAAATTGCTTGCTGCAAATGCCAAAGAATCAGCCTGCTGATTTAAATCCTTGTGAACAAAAGTAATATTGAATGCTAAGAAGAAATTATACACATAATCCCACACCTCATTTCTGTATTGTTTCAATATTTGTTGTTTGGTTTCTCTTCCGATCTCACCTTCTGCATCTTCATCATCTTGATCAATTAAAATATTAGAAAACTTTTCAATGGTTTTCATAAATCTTTGAATTTCTTCATCATATTTAAAAACCTCCCAATGTTTTATATTATCTGGAATTGAAGGTCTGTGTCTGACTTCAATCTGAAACTTCAGATTAGGAAACATCGAAGTTTTAAAATTGCTTGCTGCAAATGCCAAAGAATCAGCCTGCTGATTTAAATCCTTGTGAACAAAAGTAATATTGAATGCTAAGAAGAAATTATACACATAATCCCACACCTCATTTCTGTATTGTTTCAATATTTGTTGTTTGGTTTGATATATGTTTCTAACCTGATGAACAATAAGTTCAGAGTCTCCAAAAATAGAAAACTTATTTATTCCCATGTCTCTTGTGGCTTTCAAACCTGACAACAAAGATTCATACTCATTGATGTTATTAGTGGTGTCAAATTCAAGTTGATATGACATTGGAATAACCTCCTTGGTAGGGGAAATGAAGACAATACCAGCTCCGGAACCTTCTTTAGAACAAGCCCCATCAAAATACATTTTCCAAACAAAATGGTCTTCACTATCTCCTACTATAGTTATTGAGTTTTTGACTGATACCTCTGCCATTCCCTCATCCATATGAAAAATAGAAGAACCCAGATCATCTTCTACAACATATATAGGGTGATTAGTGGGATTATCATGATTACTTACCAAATAAGCCAATCTGATTTCTCTGTATAATCTCTATTGTTCGCCACCAAAAATAGGTATGGTTGCATAGCTTAGGTCCATCTACAAATTGCCACCTACCTTTTTAGCCCAAGATCTTGAAATAAGCATCCCAAATTTTGGTGGTATGTTAGCCACAATAACATCTAACACCACACTCTTCATAGGTAATTGGGAAAGAGTTATAACCACATCTTTCATAAGCCCAAGACATTTGACTTTCTTGGAATCAAAAGAATATAGATCATGATATTATCTAGTAATGTCTAAACCTAATTATTCCATCACCACCTTAGCCATGACATTATGCGAAGCACCAGAATCCATTAAGCAATTATGCAGTATCTTGTCATGAATATTTAGTGAAATGTAAAAAGGTGGAGAGGAATCAATTTTGTCTTCAATGTGAGGTCCAATAGTAATGGTAGGGTTTTCATCTTCAAGGTTGACTGTATCTAAGAAGGTAACATGAGTCAGAGCTTCTAGATCCTTAAGGATAGTTTTTCTGAATGGTTTTGTTTTCAGAAGTTCTAATAATGGTACTAGAATCTTGATTTTGTTGATTTCATATTCTAGATTGAAAGCAAAGACATTTTTATCTGGTTCTCTTATATCAACAGTGTTATCTTTGACAGGTTCCTTCAATGAATGATCCGCTTGAACATTGGGAACACCTTTGATTGCCCCTGTCTTACCTAAAGTACTGGCTTTGTTTGTAGAAATAGGTATATCTACTTTAGGTGCCTGAGAACTAGATCTGAGATTGTATCTTTTCCCTGTAGGTTCATGCTGGACAATCTCCTCTCCATCCCCTTCCTCAAACTAATTTGCAATCAAAGTATCTTCATATTCCTGTTGTGTTACATGTAAAGGAGATGATTCGGAATCAGTCAAGTGAACTACAGAGTCTTATTTTGTACCATCATTATCTTCCTCCTCATCTACTGCATTATTCTGAAAAGGAGGTAACACCTTTTGGTCATCTTGATTTTTCTTTCTCTTGGTAAAATCTGGGGTACATTGTTTGGTCTCTTGAATTGATTTGGATTTCTATAACCGCCCTCATGTGCAGGTCTATTGGGTTGTTTTTGTTCCATCTTCAACCTTGCCATCTCAGATGTCAATGTTTTCAACATCTTCTTCATTTCATCCATTTTAATATCAGATGTTGAATTAGAAGATGAAGGCGACTCTTCTTTTTTCTTTTTTCTATCTCTATCATTTCTGGATTTCAATTTGTCTGTTGCTAATATGTTTGATTCCACCTCAATGGCTGCATCTTTCATTAGGCTGAGGGTAGTGGCTCTTCTTTCCCTAAGCAATATGGAAAATTCAACATCAAATGCATTGGCAAAAGTGATTTTAGTTGATGCCTCTGAAGGTTTTATCTCTTCTGGAATTTTACCATACATCAGATTGAACCTTTTGGTAAAATTAGAAATTGATCCTCCTTGTTTCCTCCTTAAAGCACCAAATTCAGTAAGGTAATACTGAAAATCTTTTTTATCAGCCCATCGATTGAGAAAGGCCTCATCTAAATCTACAATATCAGCTATTGAATTAGAAAGAAAACTCCTGAACCACTTTCTCCCTTCCCCATCTAAACTTTGTATGAATAATCTCATCCATACATCAGCATGCTCTACACTAAAATTGTCTGCAAAACTATAAAACGAACTCAAATTCACTTCAACAGTAACTGATCCTTCTCCATTAAATCTGGGCAAATATCTCATATAATCATTTGGTGTAAAAGCATACATGACTTGAGGGAATACTAGGGGAGCATACCTAGCTGCAACTATTTGGTTCATTCTATCCGCAGCCATATCAGTTGTGTTCAAAGCTTGGGGGGTAAGCAAGACTGGTGATGTTGTGGGTGAAAAAATCCCTTGTATATTACAACTTATATGTATTGTCCTTGAACCTTGTCTTTCAACAGATGGAGATTTCTCTTCTGGACTATGATCAACTAATGGACTGAGAAACAGAGGATTATCAAAATAACAATAATGTGTTCTGAAATATTCAAATGAGAAAGATTCACAAGATGACGAAGAAGTCTTTGTTTCACTCTTAACACTTGTGCTGGGAACTCTCAAATCTCTAGTTTCAGACAACAAGTATGGATATTCTTGTTTAATAAGTGCAATACGCAACTTCCTTTGTTCTGAACTTAATTCTGAAACATTTGTTGGGAATGAAACTATATCAGACTCAACAACAGGCTTAATTTCACTTTTAGGTTTCAAATCTTCATTTGCTTTGGTTTTAATGATCTCAGAAGATTCTGACTGAGAACTTTCTGAAGATAATTTCCCTTTTGAATGTGATGAATGACCAGGAAGAACTTTAGGCTTTCTTAGTATTTTTTCAAGGTATGGTACTGCTGCTACAGGCTCGGGATCTAGATTATTCCTTGTTACTGGTCTCTCATTTGATGGTGGAGGATTTTTTGGAATTTTAGGTCCTTTCCCTTCTTTCTAGGAGATAAAATTACTACAGAGGAGTCGCCAGGTGAATAATCACAGTCTTTAGAAAAAGTCCAAAATCTTGGTCACCATCAAGATCTGAATCTAAACTTGTTGTTTCCCCAGGGAAGTTATCTTTGTTTCTTCACTCCCCAGCAACGGTGCCAAAAATGTTAGTCCCTAAAGTTGCACTCGACTGGTAAGGGCAAGCTAGGGCATCATTGATTTTATTTCAAAATGTTTTTGAGGGTTTATGACTTGGTTTTGGTATAATGGCTGAAAACTAGGTCAAGTTTACAGCATGGCATGAAAATCAAGGTTAAAACATTGCATATCCAATTAGTTGAATAATAGCTAGGTACACAGATGGAGTAAACCAATTCAAGAAAAAGGAAAGTGAAATCTTCAATTTATCAATTTCACAAAGTTTAGTTTCAATATATTATAAATAAACATGGGTATCATCTTGAAATCATTACTTGAAAGATTATCTCTACAGCAAAATCTTCACTGTATAAATTAACATTCAAGAATCAAAAGCATCGTAATTTGAATAATAAATTCAAGCATGAAAAATTAAATAACAGAGTAGAAAAAAGAAGGTCTAACCATCCATATGCCTTTGCTATTAAGTGTCAATTTAACATACATGCCTTTTATAGTAATCTCCACAAAAAGTTTCTCTAGATATCAAAATTTTCGACCACCATATGGTGTGTCTTCTGTCTATTTAAACTATCTATAAAAATTCCAGATCCTATTATCTAGAACAACTTTAAATGACTCGAATCAAAAAGTATCCAGATCCTAAATTATTTCACTCAAAATGAGCTTCTACCTCCAAAATAGTCCACACATCAACTACTTGATATAACAAACATTGCTAGCATTACATTTGACTCTACAAAATAGGGATTTTGTTTGAATCTGTAGAGTAGATCGAAGTCTTAGCATCTACTTGATCAAAACGAGTAATTATTTGCCATATATCCTAGAGAAGCTTTAAACAAAATTGTAACCAATCTTCATGTTACCTTTAGGATAAAATCGCAGCAGTGGCTTTGGCATTTTTTTCCTTGAGCTTTATGGTTAACACAACATTGTGCTAGTAAAGTATGAAATTGATTTCCCTGATTTCCTTAAGCAATGCCCTTTGCCCCTTCTTCTTCTTTTTAAGACTTTGGATTCTTTCTTGCTAGCGAGCATTCCATTGTTCTATCTACATCTTTTCCTTCTTTAATTGCTTGATGGTTTTCTGAAATTATTTAATCTTTTCCTTATTAGTTCTTATCTCGACCCTGAATCCTGAACAATCTTCAGAGGGTGAAGTTTCATTCAGATTTAAAGTAACACTAGGTTCTCTAGATTTAACCTGGTATTTTGAGATTAATTATGAGCTATGTTATTCTTTAGAACTTGATGAATCCATAACTCCAGGTACATCTGGTTAGTAATCCGAGTCTTCCAAGTAATCATGTTTTTATTCAGGGAATTCATTGATGCCTTTAGCCATATCTTTAGCCTTAACTAATCTAGCTGAAGCTCTCATTACAGGGCCTGTAGGTGATCTAAGTTTTCCCTTTCCTTTGCTGACAGATTTCTTGGGAAATGGAGTATTTTTTGCTCTTTTCCTGGTGCTTGTTTCAACATCCTCAGAATCATCTTCTATGATTATGGTGTTTTCTTCTTTAATTTCCATATTGAACATTGCCTTTGAGTTCAACTTGTACTCATTAGTATCCCTGGTTTAATTTCTCTGAGGTTTTTGTGATACACACGCACCTTTATTCCTTTTTCCTTTGATTTCAACATTCCTTTTGCTGGTTGATGGCATTTCAGACTTGACTGTAGTTTGAGCAATGAGATCATTATCTGACTCTGTCTCTCCTTTGACATCTTCCTCAGGAAGCATTTCAAATTCGGGCTCCCATCTAGGTCTCTTACTTCTGCTCTTCTTAGTTACCTTGATATCAGAAGATTCATCTTTCACAGGGTTTTCATCAGAAATATCTCGACTCTATTTAACAGTTTTCCTCCCTCTTCCTTTTTTCGACTTATTGGATTGAGTGATAGGTTTTAAGGATTCAGTGAGATAATTCCAGGGCTTC
This sequence comes from Picea abies, assembly GCA_900067695.1. NCBI lineage: Eukaryota > Viridiplantae > Streptophyta > Pinopsida > Pinales > Pinaceae > Picea > Picea abies. The sequence goes on from CBVK0102367229.1 coordinate 6,233, forward strand.
AGTAATTCATTTAGGGCAGACATGACTAGGGTTTTAATCAGGACTTAATGGAACAAACTGTCTTTGGCATTAGTGGAAATCGACTACACTTTCTTCGGCATTTTTGTCAAACTTTTAAGTAGGAAATAAGGAAGATTTAAAGGGTATTCACTGTTTATATGCATCAGTATTATGATATGGTAGATGTAGACCAAATAAAACCTCACTTCGCAGGTTATGTATTTGTGAATCACCACCTGAGTAGTCTTCCATTCGGGTTGAACCCAACTACGAGGTATTCCCCTTTTCCAATCTAGATTCTACTTATCTGGAAGGAGGAATTGATTTATAAATTTGGTAACCACATGCTCCTTCCATCATCTTTCCCCTCCAACCACAAGCCTGCAAGCCTTGGCTATAGTTTTCTTTGTCACCAGCATCAACATTTTATCGATTTCAACCTCGTGACCATCGAAGTTCAAAGCAAATTCCATTGAAACATGGTCGTCATAACCTTGAAATGTGGTGAGGAACTCAAAACACCCTGCATCTCTGAATCGTTGGGCTATCTGAGGGTAGGCTTCAAGAAGTTCGGCACCTTCTGGTTCGATTCTAGCAACTTGTCCACTTCTCTTTGGCACCATTAAACTCAATTCTGCAACCGTCGTCCTCGGGTTCCTAGTTTAATACCTACAATTATTGGTATACTCTGTTTCTTTGAATGAATACCTGTATTTATCCCTGCAAGGATGAATTAAACCAACTTGAATTGGTCACATATAATAATCATTAAACAACGGGTGATTTTGAAATGAACCCTGCATGCGTGCATAGCAATTATGTTCTAAACCTGTTGGATTTAGAAATGATTACCAAACATTCATGGGAACACACAAACTCTTAACTCATGAATCTTGTTATCATAACTAAATCGGGATAGCAGGCCCAAGTTATCACATGATTATTTGGCGCTATGGGAATAGGCTTATTCCCGTAGCATGTTTGACAACTTGAAATTTGAAAATTCCAATGACATAAAAGGAGACACTTCCATTTTAAACATTGTTTTTCATAATCAAACTTAAATAAATCATCAAAGATTATAAGGCAAACCATGAAACATCCAAAATCTAAAAATAGAAAACAACTGAAAGCGAAAAATGAGGCATGGGTAAGGAGGGTTTAGGACAAGGGTTTCTCACTAAACCAAGACAAAATTAGAGACCAACAAAACCCATAAAACCATGCAATATCTTAAGAGTTTTAGGGTGAGGCCAATATTGCATAGATTCAATTTTCTTAAGATTCGCTTGGACACCATCCTTGCTGGCAATATGACCCAACTATTCCTTTTCTGAGGCACCAAAGGGACATTTAGATTGTTTTAGGAAACATTGGTTCTTAGAGAGTAGGTGGAGAACTTGATTCACCTAGGAGATATGGGATGGCCAATTTTTACTATAGATGAGAATATCATCAAAGAAAACTAAGACAAAATTAGGGAGAAAAGGACAGAAGACGTGATTCATAAGACTTTGGAAAGTAGAAGGAGAATTACACAATACAAATGGAATTACCAAGAATTCATAATGACCATAATGAGTGAAAAATGAAGTCTTGGGAATGTCTACTTATTTCATACAGATCTGGTGGTAGCCAGAACGAAGATCCAATTTGGTGAAGTACTCAGTAGCCCTCAATTCATCCAAGAGGTCATCAATGACAGGAATGGGGAATTTTATTTTTTATTGTGAGTTTTTTTAGGGCATGCAAATCATGAAATATGCACCAGATACCTTCTTTATTTAGTACCATGACCACAAGGGAAGAACAGGGTCTAGCATTGGGAATGATAACACCAAATTCTAGTAATTCATGAACAATTTTCTCAATTTCATTCTTCTAGGAAAAGGGATGGCGACAAGGCCAAACATTGGGAGGAAGACTTCTCAAGATGAGAGGGATGGAATGATAATGGAATCCACGAGAATGGGGAAGTTCCTTGGGAGTGTTAAAAAAAACTTGGTGGCACGAGAGGATAGATTGGAGGTCAGGATGCATAGAAGGTGTCTCAACAACATGAATGGAGTGTATTTGGTATATAATTCCATAATGAACTTTTTTGAAGATATTTTCCATGCGATGGGAACTGATGATCTTAGAGGAGCCTGTTGTGATGCCTTGGAACTTATACTATTGTCCCTCCTATTGGAATTGAACGGTTAAGTCCTTAAAATCCATGATAATGGGCCCTAGAGTGTGTAACTATTTGGAACCAAGAACAATGTCAAAACCACCCATTTATATAGAAAACATATGGGATTTTAGGTGATACTTACCAATTTGGATTTGCACATTATCACATCATCCTCCACATCTCATGGAACCACCATCAGAAATCATGAGTTGAAAATTATTGATGACACGAATGTAACAATTGAATTCTTGGGAAATGTGGAGATGAATAAAGTTATGTGTGCTACCACTATCCACAAGGATTATGAATTTCCTATTTTTTATGTAACCAATTAATTTGAGAGTTTGGGAAGAAGAAAAGTTAGTGAGGTGATTAAGTGAAATCACCAGGTGGACATCTAATGATTCAAAGGGTGGGGTGAGGTAAGATGGTAGTGGTAGTTCCTCCATAGGAGGAACAACAACAACTTCTTCATAAATATTTTAAGTCAAAACCATAAAAATATCTTGTTCCTTACACTTGTGCCTGGGAAAATATTTGTTATCACAATTTTAACAAAGACCCTTGAGTTGACATTCATCCCTTTCATCCCTGGTTAATTTCTAGATCTTGAGGGGAGTGGAAGGAGGGGAAAAATTGGTGGTTTTAGGGCGAGGAGGAAAGGAGGGTTTGTGGGTCTGGGAGGATAAAATCTGTTGGGATTCCTTGGCTTATTGAGTATCTTCCAACCAAGTTTGGGGGCATTCCATGAGAAAATGGGCACCAATTTCATCTTTGAGGCTAGTGATAAAGCATTCCCTAAAGAACGCATCTGACATGCCCTCCTTTATGACATCCAAGTGCTCAAATGAAAAAATAAAGTATTGCACTATCCCATACTAATTTAACTTTGTCAAATAACCTAAATGGTGGGTGTCAGAGTCAAAGCAGTCATAAAGTTCATCCACAAACTGTGTCCAAGAAAGATACCATTGGTGTTTCTTTTTCCTCCATTTCCACCATTTCCATCATTCTGGATCCATATATAGGACACCATAATGAATCATCGCTAAATCATTAGTAATTCCATTCAAAGAGAAATAATGTTCCATTTTGGTGACACATCCTGTAGGATTTCCTCCATCAAAAATTTTCACCTCAATTCTGGGAGGGTGGAGGTCTCAAGAAAAGTGGGTAGTATGAGGGCCTTGGTAATGGAAAGAGTCATGGTCATCATTATAATATGGTTGTTCAGAAGAGGAAGGGTTTTGGGAACTTCCCAAGAAGTCTTCTTTGATCTCTTTAATGTGGGAACATTGTTCCTTGATGATATCAATAGTTGAATTGATTGAGCTAAGGTTGGAACTGATAGTCTTCATGTCTTCCTTGTTTTGGTGCATGTCAGCAATCAACGCATTGAGTTATTGAGCTTGTGTGGTAGTCATGTGGACAAATGACTAGGAAAATGGTATAGGGGAAACAAAAGGGGTCTAGAGGGGTGGGCGGGACCATGGAGAAGAAGGGTGTCAAATGATAGGTACCACTGCGATCACAGAAAAAAGAGAAATCCAAAGGGATAGGAGCCAAATAAGGGTGTCAGAGATAGGTCGGGTCCACAAAAACAAATTGTGTTAAAAATGATAGGTATCACATGAATCGGGGTGAAGAGAGGAACCTAGTGGGATAGGTCCCAAATAAGTGTGTTGACAGGACCACTATACTATTTTTATTTTACTCCAATGGAGTTATACTCCGACTTAAATAATACTGTAGTGAAAAAATGCCCAAATTCTTAACAAGAAGAAATTTGTAGTAATTTTGCAACCATAATGCAGAAGGAAACGTTACGTAGCAGTAGAGCTTGTTTGTTCTTTTTTTTTGTTTTTGTCCCTAGGGATAGGATATTTAGGGTTTCTACAGGAAAGGGTTTTCTCTGTGTTATATCTCTATGATATACATGTGAGGTCCAATAGTAGTACGTGTCCTAATATCTCATGGCACCAACTAAGGAGACTAGATTGTTCCCTTAGTTGTACTACCCAACTACCCAGGGAATAGACAATATTTTCCCAAGTGTTATTCTCAGTGGCACTATAGCAGTCATGCGACCGATCGGTTTATCTATGGAGGGATTTGGGAGATAAAGGCTCATCATCATACATGTGTTGTCTGATGCGCTACCACTTGAAGGGGTACCAACATGGGTTACAAGGGTGGCCAATAGATGTGCGCTTAAGTGCCACTTGTATTTCCTACATGTATGACTCCCTAACCATGGGTTTATATGTGTAATGAAATATCTATGTAGCTTTAAGAAGCCAGAATACGTCTCTACCCAGAAAAAAAAATTAACCCATAATTTTCTGCCAAGGAAGGTGCTCTGATACCACTTGTAGTATTCCAGATATAAATAATGTGCATAACATAAATATTTTAGCTAGAAATAGCAGAGAGACAATGATATAATCAGAACAATACTAGAATAATACCATAATAACACCAGAATGAGCACTTTGATTACTAATAGAAATGTTCACTTGCCTCTTCGAGGGGGAAACCTCCAACAAAGAGGAGATCTATTACAATAATATCCAAGAAAATATTTCGCATACCCTCTACTTCTATTTATACTAAAAATATCTATCCAAAAGAATAATCTAGAGGAATATCCTTCTAAAAGTGGAAGCTTCTATTAGGTCTTCTTAAATTTGACTTATTCTTCCGTATTTCTAGGCCTTATTAATATTGGACTTTATTACATGGAATTATATTATTCTACCTACATGAGGGGTTAGGAAGGTTAGGTCCCTAACAAATATCCTTTGTTGTTCGGGTACCTAACTCAAACCATTTTACAAAAAAACTTATATTGGTCAATCCATCATACCTAGGTGGATCACATAACTTTGTTCCAATTTAGCACAAGAATCTTGTCATGCTTGCCCATTGTCTAGTTGATACTTCATGCATCATTTTCTACCAATGATCTAGACCTTCCTCTAAATATTATTCACATAAACGGATACATCTCCAACTTACCACACCATCTACAGTGGGGTTTACATAATCATCCATCTTCCCAGTCATGTTATACAATTTGTTAATTTTGTTTTCTTTTTCTAGCTCTATGTATCTCTTTCCTTTTGTTGGGTCCAATGGTGAAATAACTTTCAAGTCTCCAAATTCAAATATCATTTCCCTCTATTTCAGATTAATAATCGCATGATTATCAAATTCTCATTCAATTCCCATTAGTCATGGATATGGTTGATTATCATCCACAATCTCAATAACTTCAAGGTTTGTTGTGTTTCACACCCCATCTATGTTCACAGGTACTCTTGTCAATCAACCAATCAGTACTATCTTGTGCTAATTTGTGAGCCTTAACTGAACAAGAGACCAAATCAACATGGGATTTCCCATCATCTCCCAAGTATGTAGACAAAAAAATGTTTTCTTGGGTCCTCTAACCCAACCCACTAGAAATTTGGCAATATTAGGGTACTATCTACCCCGACCATCTTTGTTTTTTGTAGTACTTTCTCTTGGTGATGCTAGTTGATTCTGACTCTACACATTTCTTCCACTACTTTTATTTCTACTACTCTGTCATGCCTTACTAACTATAAGTTCTTTTGATAAGTATTCAACTATTTTCTCATATTATGGTGACACACGGGAGGTCATGGATTTGATGCAATATCTATTCTGAGTAGGACTTAATGGCTATTCTATTATAGGACTGGATTGGAGGCCCTCCTTCTCTCATTTTATGTGTGCTATCTCCACGATTTGGACTAGTATGAAAGGTCCTCTCCACTCTAGATCACTATGCGAATCTCCTTTATTAGCCCAGGTAGTTCATCTCTTGTACCTCATTCCACTGTGAAATACTCCAAACTTTTCTTCTTCATCTGATACAACCTCTTTAGTTCTCTGCATCCTAATTCCCTCTCTTCTTTCTTTATTTCTTCCTTCACTATCTTATGTCCTTGGACTATCCTCTTATCATCCCCCGGTTCCCCTATTTTCATGAGCCCCTTATCAGTTAGAATCCATGGTCATTACGCACTTGTCACACAACAACATATTTATCCACATACCCAATGATTTCATGAACCTTCCACGCTGACCTTTAAAGAAGTCCCTTTCTGCAACATTGTATGACTAGGTACAATCTACTACAAATTATGTAATATATCCTCCTAATATACTATCCAACCATAAATCAAGTGCAAGATTAGTTTGATTACTTACATAATTCAGTTGTGTTACCAAATGAGGAGTCTAATTCCTCAGCATTACAATTTAGTACTTTCCAGTGTTCTCCACTAATCTTTCTAGCCACTCAGTCAAAATAATCGGAAATCCACCAAAGAAATTTTTATGTAGTTCTATGTACACATACCTTTGCATCCATTTCTCATTTATCATTCAAGGTTTTCTATTCTCTTTCCAATCAAACTCTCGTTCCTTCCCTTCCAACCATTCTGAGATCTCTTTCTTAGTCAACCTCCAAAACATTCCCTCAATCATAGATTATAGGTCTTAGAAATAGAACTGTTTGTTGGCACACTAGTGTAAGAGACAAGGTTCAATTTATCTTAACCAATAAAACCATTCATATGAATCACCTATATGTAATTGAAGTCTCACTTGAGGTATCTATTGGGGCCGTAGGAACCAAGTTTCTGCAGTAGGGAGGGAATGGGATGTGATCATGATATTCATTCTTACTTCTTTGGTATACGTGTGTGATTCAATATTTTTTCTTCGTGGGTTAATTAGTGGATTTAGTTACATATTTCCATTATACTTCATATTGAAACATAAACCATGTACTATAACATTCATAACTATTGTGCAATGATCACACATAAACCAAATCTAGGCTAACATACATCAAGACAATATCCATGATAAATCACATAAAAGACAATAAACACAGTAGTTAACGTGGTTCACCCAACTTTGGTCTACTTCCATAATGGATAGATAATTTATTATTATTTCAGTAATCGTCTCAGGCTCGCGCATTGTTCTTACAAAGATACATCATGTTATCTTTTCCTTCACCTAGCCTAGCCTCTCTACAGTGCAAGCTCTCTCTATGTGCAATATCTCCTTAACATTTAGACATAGACTCAATAATAAATCTATATAACATTCTACCACTCTTCTCTCAAACAGAACAAGAGAGAAAACACCAAAAAAGTGGACCCCTATATTCCCAACCCATTATGTATTTATACATGAATTCTAGGGATTAAAACCTTACTTGTTTCATTCAAAAAACCTATTACAATTCAGGACAACTCGAGTTAACTTGTTGTTCGATCTGTTTTTCCTTCTTTGACACCTTAATATTGTTTTCTCACTCTGACTGTCATTCTTCCTTCTTTTTCATGCCTTTCTTCTTTTAGTATGATGAACTATTATCCTTCCTTTTCACCCACTTTATTCTCTTACTTTATTAGCTTATTTAATCTTCTACTTTATTCTTATTTTATGTGCATTGTACTCCGTAATGCACCTCAATCGCATAGTCCCAAGCCTTCCTTGTCTTCCTTCAAGAATATTATTTCTGCACTGCATGTACAACACCTTGAGCCTATGAAATTGGAACCTGGAGGGAGAAATGTTATAACAAATGAAGATTTGGGCTCAGAAAGATTGGATAGGTTTTTAGCGTCAGAGAAATTGATAAACAATGGGCTTATGATTAAAACATGTTTCTCTGCAGGTAGCCTTTCCGACCATTTATCTATTATTTTGAAGCTCGAGGTGGGAAGAAAGATTCCAAAGGCACCTTTAAAATTCAACCCATTATGGTTGGATGACATTGATTATCGGGCGATAGTAGAATAAAATTGGAAATATATACATATTTTTTCCTCTAATTCTCCTTCCCTTATGTGCCAATTTGCAGAAAACCTATAAAGAGTTAAGGAGGATACTAAGAGGTGGATGAAAATATACAAAGGTATATCCAAAGATCAATTGATAGAGGATGAGGGAAAATTACAAAGATATATAGGGACTTTGCTAGAAATTCCTTAACAATTCCCAAACTTGTCCAACTGTGATCCCTAGAGTCTTCCCATCATTCTATGTTAGAGAAAGAGGAACAACCATGGTGCCTTAAGAGAAGGGCCATATGGATCAAGGAAGGGGAAAACAACACTCTTTTTGTTGATATTATGGTAGCAGCGGGAGGTATTTACCTCCACGTGTAAACCTGACAAGGATAGAATACTTTGAGAAGCAAGAAGAAACCCTATGAGTTGGATAATAACCCTAGAAGACTTGTCGAATCAAGAAGGTAATTTATATTAGGTTATTAGCCTCCAAGAGAAGAATTCATCCAGAAATAATAATATATACTAAACAGACAGATACCCAGAATGAGAAGTCGGCCTAGGCAGTTAGCCAGAATTAGTATAAATACAGGAGGCCAGTTCTCATTTTGGCAGGTAGTCTTAGAATTGTAGAGAAGCACTTGTGCACACTGCAGTTGCTCAGTTTCTTTGTAGGTTTGGAGGAGAGTTGTCATTGCAACTTCTGCAGCTAGCAGTTATGATTGGACTATCTCTTGGCTAGGATTTGGACTATCTGATCAGCTCTTGTTGGTGATCTATCCTTAGGGAAAGGTGTGCTACCCTTTTTTTGGCTATCTAGCCTAGGTTTTGCTTCCAGAGTGATTCTCTATCAAGGTTAAGGTGCTCGGAGGGTGGCTTCGGCCTATGGTTGGGTGACAATAGAGATACTGTCAATGGTAAAATGAGCACAATATTTCATATTCTAATAGGTTATGGGCCCACACCTCCTTCATTCAGTATAACCGCTGGAAGGAAACATAGCCAGAAGGATATTAAGCTTATTGAAGAACTACCACTAAGGTTTCTAACAGGGGCAGTCACCAGAGCATTGTCGCTAGGGTTACTAGTAGGTGTAGTTGCAGAAACCCTAATCCTCTTGTTGAGACACCTTTAAGTGAAGAGATTTACCTAATATCTGAACATATCAGTGCACCCTAGCCTAGCACGTCTCCTGGTACTCTCAACAAGCCAAGACGCCAAGTTTGAGTTTGTGGTCAAATCTAGGGTTTGATCAAGTCAAAGCAGCCATGACTTATTATATGAAGTTAGAGAACAAGTTAGATGGAGCCTTTAACTTCAGAGCATGGAAGACAAGGATTGACCTCATCCTTTCCAAGAATAAAGTGTTGGATATCATGAAAGGAAAGATCATGGAACCAGAGTTTGAAGAAGGAAAAGAGAAGGAACCACAGAACATTGCAGCTATGGAGAAGTTCAAAGATGGTGACATCAATGCTATGAGTATCATAGTAGAATCTATAAAATACCACTTGATACCCTTTATCTCCCATCTTGACTCATCAAAGAAGATGTGTGATTCCCTAACAAACCTCTTCTCACTTAGAAACATTGGACAAGTAATGAGTCTAAAGAATGAGCTCCGTGACATGAAGATAAATGATGACGACAACATAACATCATATTTTGTGAGAATATCTTAGTTAATAGATCAACTACAAGCTATTGAAGATATCATCTCAGAGAAGGAATTGGTAAACATAGTACTCAATGGTCTTCCCAAGACGTGGGATTCATTTTCCACAAGCATGAACAAAAGAAAGTGTTAGGGTCAGAAGTTGCTCTTGGATTGCTTGCAGGAGATGAGCTTGACACCCATCAATTTAATGTCACAATTTATTTATAAAAGGGTGATCAAATGGAAGTGAACCCAAAATGATATCATCCCAACTCTGAAACTAGGCCAGGCATGCATGGGCGAGTGAGGTCTTAAAGAAACTCCAAACAGTGAGTTGTAAAAAAGGGTGAGTAGGTGGAAGATTTTGCAGGAGAAGATTGTAGGGGACTGTTGGAACATCCGAATCCTAACATACTGTGAGAGAAGGCATCTGAAGGAAAGATATTATTACACCCAAATGCATGAAACCAGAGAAAACAACAATGCAACAATAAATCATTTATCATAACATAATTGTGCTAATTCATATGAAGCATTCGATCATGAACTCTCCGGTATGAGACGAAACATAGATGGAAAAGGAGAACTGTTTGTCATAAAACAAGAAATCATAAACACAGATGCATAACCCGAAAACCAGAATGGTTGTTAAAACTTTACCATCGGGAGCTTCACTCTACCATCGATAGATACAAAAATGGCGAAAATGCCTACATATACTCAAAACAACAACAACAACAAAACCGAGACGTCGCATTAAACACATTGCATCTGCATGGCTTCTAACAATCTGCACCTACAATCTTTGAATAATCGTGCACCAACAGCAGATGCAATCAGACTTCTGACAGCTCCGTAGGTGAATCGACGTGCCTTTAATTTGTCACCGGGCTTTCCCATTATGCCAGAGACGATGTCTAACCACCACCAACCGCCTCAATAACTGCTTCCTTGGGATTGAGGATGGCCTGGCCAACTCGACACCTCTATGACGTGGAAGACCTTTCACGCTGCCACCTAGATTAGCTGAGAGATATGGTGCATGGGCGTGGAGGCCAATGCGAAAGATGGGGCACAGCAACGAAGTGATGGGGACAAAACTGCGGGGAGTGAAGTAAGAAGAGATGAGGTGTGGGAGAGGCGGCAGGGGAAGATGTATGGTAGAAGACAATAAGTGGAGGGAGAAAGACACATGGTAGGTGGTGAGTGGACGATGAAATGGGGGGAAAGGGCCACATGGACTAGATAAGGGGAAGCAGACGGGTGTCGTAGGATGAGGAAGGGCTGGGGGGAGCGAGCCTCACCGCACGATCAGGAGGAGGACAGGTGGCAAGAGGGAGGATGGTCCACTAGCTAACATGATGGAAAAAGGGCCCATGTTGATTAAACACAGAGAGAAGGGAGAGGTCTATATCACCTACATGTCGTTGATCCGGGCGCTTCAATCCTAGCTGTCGAAAAGATGCACCCTAAATTTCGGACCCCCCCCTCCACTTAAAGGTAGAAAGGCGAGGGGGGTCCGAAATCGTCTCTCACGCCATTGATCTGGATGCTTCAATCTCAGCCATTGAAGAGGTGCGTCCTGGATTCCGGACCCCCCCCCTCCGCTTAAAGGTAGAAAGGTGGGGGGGCTCTGAAATCCGATGTGCACCGCTGATCTGGGCACACAAAATCCTGTCATCCAGATTTGTTCGTTGTTTACCACGGGTGCATTTGCATTCAGAACTTAGGACAATTGGGTTTTTACCCATTTCTTAGAATTTACCCCCTTAACCAGAAATATCGCTAACATTTGGCTCCATGGTGGATAGAGTCGTCCCTGTGATGCTCTAAGAACTCTTTTGCAGATTCAGTGCCTTTGTTGTTGGGCTATGGAGTCATTTATTAAACTGAAAATAAAAACAATATTTACAAAACAAAACAAAAAGAGCCAACTGTGCCTCACAAAAAACATTTCTTTAAGAAATGCCCATTTACTGGGCCATTGAAAACTTCTTTGCCTTCCATATCCTGCAACCTGTAAGTTTTATTTGAAAATACTTCAAGGATCTTGAAAGGCCCGAACCAGAGGGCATCAAATTTACTGTGTTTTCCCTTTTCCTGCCTAGGTGCATCCCTTTTGAGCACCAGGTCACCCTGCTCGAATTCTCTCTTTCCGCTTTTCCTGTCGAAGGCCTGCTTGATCTTCTACTGATGATGGTAGGCCTTGTTCATGGCCTTCTCTCTAATCTGTTGTACTTCCATCAACTGATGAATCCTTCTGACCATATGGTTTGGATCTCCTTCAAAGTCCTGGAGGAATTTTTCCACTGATAAGGCGAGCTAAGTGGGGAAAACGGCCTCTATCCCGTAAACAAGTTGGAAATGTGAGATGCCCAGGGATTTCTTGGTTGTCACCCGATCAGCCCAAAGAGAAAATTTGAGCTTTGAGTCCCAGGCCCTTTTGTTGTCCTCCAGTAGCTTCTTAATGAGCTTGATTAGACTTTTGTTTGAGGACTCTGCCAGTCTGTTTCCTTGAGGATAATAGGGAGTAGAGTGAATTAGTGAAATATCGAACTGTTCACAGAACTTGACTAGAGGCTCAGATCGAAAGGGGGAGGCATTGTCAGTGACAATTTTGCTAGGGCAGCCAAATCTAGCTATGATATCTTCCAGGAAGTTGATAATCACTTTGTAAGAAGTGCTTCTAGTAGGGACAGCTTCTATCCATTTGGTTAAATAGTCAGTTGCAGTTAGAATCCATCTGTGTTGGCCACTTGAGGGAGAATGAATTTCTCCGATGAATTCCAATCCCCACTGCTGAAAGGGTGTCGAGACTACCACGGGATTTAATGGAAGGGATTTGAGCTTCTTCTTTCTTGAGAATTTCTGGCATTTGATGCAAGCTCTGATTTCCCTTCAGACATCAGGAAATAAGGTGGCCCAGTAATACCCAGCCCGGAGGATCTTGTGAGTTGTGGTATTCCAGAAGTGATGACCTCCACAAAGACTGCTATGGAAATCTAACATAACCTTCTAGGCTTGCTGCGGGTCCAGACACCTTAGTAATACCCCCAGAGGGTCTTTCCAATACAAGGCTTGGTCAATGAGGCAATACCTGACCGCTTTGATCTTTAAGGCTCTGGCCTTACCTTTTCCCAATCCATCAGGGGGATTTAATTCTTGTAGAAAGTATAAGATATCCTTGTACCAGTGGCATGATGCTAGTGATAGGGCACCCTGGAAATGCTTGTTGGATGGCTCGGCTTTCTCATTGATGAAGTTAATTCCCAAGGCCTTGCAGCTGGATTCAACCAACAACTTGGAAAAACCCTGCCCCTTTATCAACTTGGTGGGCTTGATCTCCCGATCAAATTCTAGGATCTTGGCAATCCATTTACCTCTTCTCCCGTCTATGTCAGGCTGTATAAGAATGTCCTTCACAAAGGTTGAAGGGACATATGCAGTGACTTTTGAGTGCAATACATAGACTCTGAAAGCTTTAAGAGCCTTCACCAGGGCATAGTCCTGCTTCTCCATGATCTCGTATTGGAGTTCTGCGTCTCTCAATTCCTTGTTGTAGAAAGCAATGGGCTTCTCTTTCCCTTGCTCATTTTTCTGCAACAAGACTGTCGCTACTATATCACAGGAAGCAAAAGAAAATATCAGAAAATCTTTGGAATAATCGGGACTGATTAGCACAGGTGCTTCAGTCAACGCCTTCTTTATTTGAACAAAAGATTCCCTGGGTTCAGTGGTCCACTTTACTTTACTTCCCTTTCTGAGCATGGTTGTAATGTGTTTTACTAGTTCGGAAAAATTTGAGACGAATCTCCTCAGAAAGTTAATCTTCCCCAGAAATGCCTGGACCTCTTTTTTAGACCTGGGGAGTGACAGGGTCTGAATCACTTCCACCCTGCTAGGATCAATTCTCACCCCCTCTGCTGATACTATATGGCCTAATAGCTTTCCCTCCTACATAGAAAACAATGATTTCTTGGGGTTTAAATATAGGCCATACCTCCAACACTTCCGGAAAAACCTTCTTCAAGTGGCAGCGGCGCTCTTTATTAGTCTTGGAGAAGACTGTTATGTCATCTAGGTAAATCACCACAAACTTATCTTTTTCTCCGATGAAGGCTATGTCCATGGCTCACTGAAACGTGGCTCCTGCATTCATCAACCCAAAAGGCATTTTGGCATACATGAATGTGCCCCAAGGAGTGGTGAAGGTTGTTTTTTCTTGGTCCTCAAGCATGACTGATATCTGATTGTAACCAGAGAAACCATCAATCATGGATATTCTAGACGCACCGGTTACCCTCTACAGTATGTGCTCCATGTTGGGCAGGGGATAATTGTCTTTCCTTGAGCTCCTATTCAGGTTTCTGAAGTCAGTGCAGAGTCTGATTTCACCACTTTTCTTTCTTACTGGGACCAAATTGGCCACCCAGTCAAAATATATCAAGCGAACGATGATTTGGGAATCTAGCAGCTTCTTCACTTCCTTCTCCATGACAGGTAGCAGCATGGGATTTATCTGTCTTAGATTCTTCTTGAATGGCCTAGCCTCTTCTTTCAGTGGGATCTTGTGCTCAATAAATGATGTGTCGTATGTTTTGAGGTCTTTGTAGGTCCATGCGAATACATCGACAAACTCCCTCATCAACTCAGTATATTCGGCCCTCTGCTCCTTGGTCAAACTCCTTGACAATTTGACAAACTTAGGCTCCTCTGGTGTGCCAATTTTGCACTCAGTTGTGTTAGCATCATCACCTGAAAATCTTCCTTTTACTACCACATCATTCCCATCAAACAACCTTTCTAATGGGATTAGTCCTTTCGGTATGTGATTGCTTGGTAGCTGAATAATCTGGTGGTCAGCAATTTTATTCAAAAACCCTCCAGGGTGATGGTCAGGTTCCCCTTCAGTGTTTGGATCCTCATTTATGTGCAACGCAGAAAAGTCATCAACGGATTGAAGAAACTTTTCGATCTCCTGATCATCTTCAAATACCTTCCAATGTTTGACATTGTCCGGTACAAAGGGTCTATATTTTATTTCAACATCGGATCTGACAGTGGGCAGCATGGAGACCTCGATCAAACTAGCTGTGACAGCTAAAAAGTCAGCAGAAGCATTTTCTTCCCTTGGAATGAAAGAAATGTTAAAATCCAAGAAGAAATTATCCACCAGGTCCCATACCTTGTTCCTGTAATTCCTGAGATGAGGGTGCTTAGCCTGATAAACATTTTTTACCTATTGGATGATCAATTCTGCATCTCCAAACACAACCATCTCTTTAATTCCCATTTCCTTTGTATCTCTTAATCCCAGAACCAGAGCTTCATACTCTGCCACGTTGTTGGTGACTTTGAATTCCAGCTTGTATGATAGAGATATGGTCTCTTGACAAGGAGACACGAATACCACCCCGGCACCTGCACCCATACTGGAAGAAGCTCCATCAAAGAACATCTTCCAAATAGAGGTTATTGGAGGAGGCATCTCCTGATTGAGAATGGGTTGTTTTCTGATCTGCAAAGGGGCCTCAAGAGTCTCAGTGACCTATAACAAACTAGACCCTAAGTCAATGTCAAGTGCAAAGATGGGGTGATTAGTGGGGTTCACTTCATCACTGACTATGTAGGCTAGATGGGCTTCTCTGTACAGTCTCCTATGTTCCCCTCCAAAGACTAGAATGGTGGCATATGTGAGATCCATCTGTAACGTCCCTCCAAGTCTCTTAATCCAAGACCTTGACAACAACATGCCAAACTTGGGGGGAACATCAGCTACCACAATATCCATGACCATACTCTTCATGGGTAGCTGAAATAAAGAAACTATCAGTTCCTTGATAACTCCAAGACACTAAACTCTCCTGGAGTCAAAAGAATAGAGGCCATGATAGGCTCGGGTGAATTCTAGTCCTAACTCTTCCATGATGATTTTGGGCATGAGGTTGTGAGAAGCCCCTGAATCCATTAAGCAGTTGTGCAACACTTTATCATGTATGTTCAGGGATGTGTAGAAAGGAGGGGATGAATCATCTCTGTCTTCTACCATGGGGCCTAGGTCAACTGATGGCCTTTCATCTTGTAGGTTTATGAAGTCTGTGGGAGGGCATGAGGCTTCAGATTTCAAAAGCTCAGAGAAGAATTTTTTGAATTCTTCATGTTTGATTAGCTCGGTGAGGGGCACAGGGATTCCAATCTTTTGAATCTCATGCTCAAAATTAAAAGAAGATGTAAGCTTTGGAATTTCTCTTATTTCAGGAACATGATTGTGGACAATGGGAGAGGGGGGTTGAGCCTTCTTACCTCTATGAGCATATTCTACTTCGTTAGCAGGATTTTCTTCTCTGGTGGACTGCTCAGGAATATCAGGTGTTGTTGTCCTTTTGTCGGACCTCAGGTTATACCTGCCTCGGCCATCACTAGACTTGTCTCCTTTGCTCAATTCATTTAGCTGACTGTTCATGAGAGACTCCTTGTATGTTGATTGAGTCAGATGAGGGAAAGGAGGAGTGACTTATAAGCAGTGGATTTTAGGCTCAGGCTTGTCTGTTTCCCCTTCTTCTTCATCAGCCACAAAATTGTTCTGAAAGGGAGCCTGGATCCTTTGGTCATCCCTGTCTCTTGCCTTCTCTCTGTGCATAGTTGGGCGAGAAATATTATTTGGCCTTCTGAAACCCCCTTTGTTCTTGATGCTCTGAAATCCATTTTCCATTTGCTTCCTCTCCACCTTCAGTCTCTCCATCTCTTCAGACAGAAGCTTCATCATCTGGGTCAGTTCATCCACTTGAGGGTGGGGCAGTGCTGGGCCAGAAATTGAGGCCTCCGATTTTCCCTTTCTTCTGTTTGTGTCGGCCTTGTTCCTCAGTCTATCAGCTACTAATATGTTGGATTCCACTTCTATAGATGCATATTGCATTTGAGCTAAGGAGGTGGCTCTTCTTTCTCTCAATAAAAGACAAAAATCAGGGTCAAATGCACCAACATAGGAAATTTGAGCAGAGGCTTCTGAGGGTTTAATCTCTGCAAGAATCTTGTTATACATTTTATTAAACCTTTTGGAGAAGTCAGAGACAGACTCTCCTTCCATTTTCTTTAGAGCCCCAAACTCTGTCATGTAATACATATAATCCCTCCTGCTCCCCACTGTCTCAGGAAAACACTATCCAGAGCTTCAATTCCAGCAATAGATCTGGGGGCCAGTCCTCTAAACCATTTCCTAACCTCGCCATCTAGGCTCTGGAATAAAACTCTCATCCAGAAATATTCATTTTCAATGTTTAAGTTGTCTGCATAACTATAGAAAGTAGCCAAGTGCTCTTCTGTAGTTATGTCTCCTTCTCCTGCGAACTTGGGCATGTATTTCAAATAGTCTCCAGCATGGAGAAGATTCATAGGATGGGGTAGGATTAAAGGAGCATATCTAGCAGCGACTATGGAGTCCATTCTGTTCGGAGGGGGATTAACACCAACCATAGGGATATTATGTGGAGGAGAACTTGGAGGAGAAAGAGTGTGAATGGGAGATGTCAGAAAGGAGGTTCTCGAAGGAGACGACGGGGAAAACAGAGAGAAGGCTAAGGGACCTGAATGTGCAGATGCTTCTCTCTATGCAACAGTAGCAATAAAAGGAGGGGTAGTGAAACCTTCCGAGGCCTGAGGTATTAACTGAAGCACAGCTTCCAGAGAGGGGGGAGTGACAAGGATCTCTCCCTCTGATACTAGACCAGGAGGAGAAAACTCAGCAGGAACACTCTCGAAATTCAGAAAACGGGAAACCTCAGAGGAAGGATGACTAGGAAGCTAAGAATAAGAAAATGGAGTTTTTATGAAAGGAGGTGGGGAAATACCTGATTCAGAGGTGAAGCTTTCTCCTTGAAGAGTCTTTCCTTTTCTGAGAATCACCTTCGGATTTTCTTCAGTTGTAGCCAGAGGCAGTTGTGGATGGGACCACGTGTGTCTGCCGCTAGAAGCCACAACTGATCCAATGGGTTCGCCGCAGTGGAGTCATCACAATGGAGTCGCCAGGTGCACAGTAGCAATCTCAATAGTTCTGATATCTGATGCACCTTCAGAATCTGCTCATTGTTGTCATTCAATCCCGGGGAAAATATTCAACTTTGTCCCCGGCAACGGCACCAAAAATGTTAGCATTAGAAGCTGCTCCTGGATTGCTTGCAGGAGCTAAGCCTAACACCCATCAGTTTAATGTCACGATTTATTTATAAAAGGTTGATCAAATGGAAGTGAACCCAGAATGATATCTTCTCAACTCTGAAACTAGGCCAGACATGCATGGGCGAGTGAGGTCTTAGAGAAACTCCAAACAGTGAGTTGTAAAAAAGGGTGAGTAGGTGGAAGATTTTGTAGGATAAGATTGCAGGGGACTGTTGGAACATCCAGATCCTAACAGACTGTGAGAGAAGGCATCTGAAGGCAAGATCTTCTTACACCCAAATGCAGGGAACCAAAGAAAACAGCAATGCAACAGTAAATCATTTATCATAACATAAAAGTGCTAATTCATACGAAGCATTCGATCATGAACTCTCTGGTATGAGATGAAACATAGATGGAAAAGGAGAATTGTTTGTCATAAAACAAGAAACCTCAAACACAGATGCATAACCCGAAAACCAGAATGGTTGTTAAAACTTTACCGTCGGGAGCTTCGCTCTACCATCGATAGATACAAAAATGGAGAAAATGCCTACATATAATCAAAACAACAACAACAACAAAACCGAGACGTCACATTAAACGCATTGCGTCTGCATGGCTTCTGACAATCTGCACCTGCAATCTTTGAATAATCGTGCACCAATGGCGGACGCAATCAGAGTTCTGACAGCTCCATAGGCAAATCGATGTGCCTTTAATTTGTCACTGGGCTTTCCCATTATGGCGGAGACGATGTCTAACCACCACCAACCGCCTCACCTTGGGATTGAGGATGGCCCGGCCAACTCGACACCTCTGCGACGTGGAAGACCTTTCGCGCTGCCACCTGGATTAGCTGAGTGATATGGTGCATGGGTGTGGAGGCCAATGCGAAAGATGGGGCACAACAACGAAGTGATGGGGACAAAACTGCAGGGAGTGAAGTAAGAAGCGATGAGGTGTGGGAGAGGTGGTAGGGGAAGACGTATGGAGGAAGACAATAAGTGGAGGGAGCAGGACACATGGCAGGTGGTGAGTGGACGATGAGATGGGGGGAAGGGGCCACATGGACCAGACAAGGGGAAGCGGATGGGTGTCGGAGGATGAGGAAGGGCTAGGGGGAGCGAGCCTCACCACACGATCAGGAGGAGGATAGGTGGCAAGAGGGAGGATGGTCCACTAGATGACATGACGAGAAAAGGGCCCACGCTGATTAAACACAGAGATAAGGGAGAGGTCTAGATCGCCTACACGTTGTTGATTCGGGCGCTTCAATCGCAGCTGTTGGAAAGATGCACCCTGAATTCCTGACCCCCCCCCCCTCCGCTTAAAGGTAGAAAGG
>CBVK0102367230.1:443-13711 GCA_900067695.1 Picea abies
AAAAGAGAAACCCCAAAAGAAGTACGATGATCAAGCCTTCACAAAAAGATTCAAGAATTTCAGGAAAAAAAGGAAGTTTGGCTCAAGGAGGAAGTCAAATCAAGAGAAAGACATTTCAGAAATACAATGCTTCAACTGTCGAAAGTATGGTCACTACAAGAATCATTGTCCCAGGCTAAAGAAAAGGAAGGGGATACATGAAGCATCAGTTGTCGAAGAAAAGGAACCTACAAAGAAGACCAAGAATGATGAAAGAGACTTCTTCTTGTAAAGGTAACAATACTCTTATTATTTCTTGCACATATCTTGTTTGCATTGTCTCTGTACATATCTTGTATATCTATCTCTTGGAAGATAATGTGTTCAAAGAAGAAAAATACCTATGGAAGAACAACAAGATAAGGATTGATATCATTGGATAATATATGAAAGAATGAAATACATCAAGCAAATCATGTGGAAACTATTGCAAGATAAGCCGAATAAATCATGAAGAGACTTAGAAGGAGCAAAGATAGAAAGAAGTCAGAAATCAAGAGGAAATTGGTGAAAGACTTATGACGTTTTGTAGAAGACAACAAGATGAAAGCATGGACTAAGTTAGACAGAGAGAGCCAATTATATATTGCAGAAGACAATAGCGATGCAGACAGATGCATGGACTCTGTTAGATGGAGGGATCTGATTATATGCACTCATACATGAAGCAAGGATTAGGAGGGATATAATCTTGTGATCCATTGAATATGATGAAGTATATATCCATGGTAGTAACCATGAAAGATAGTACGTGCTCAGTTCAACCTCAGAAGAAGTCTTCTTCGAAGAGAAGCCTTAAAGTATCCATGGTTATCCATCCATATCTGTGATCCTATGATGAAAAGAAGTGGAATGTTTAGGGCATGGAATCTATAAGAAACTCCATGGACCCAAAGGCTAAATAAAAACATGAGGATTCCAGGAAAGAAGAGAAGCATGAACAACCAATCATTTTATTGAGAATCATAATATTACCAGCCTAATATGAAAGAAATCAAGAAGAACTGAAATTTGTGATGAAGAACAATGTATGAAAGACTTATGAATGAAAGCATTGCAAGATCCAGAACTATAGGTTCTCCCAGATGGAGGGAGAAGACTATGATTGCTCATTCTGGTAAACCATACATACCTCTACATGAGTCATTATATCATCCATGGGTTGGAGTGCTACATCAAGATGAATGCAAAGACTGTTCTCCAGAGCAATTGAACAAAGAGAATATGAAGAGAAACCTCAAAACTTTGAGGCATACGAGAAATAGACCCTTGTATACAGATGAAAGAAGATAAATTGGTGAAGAACCTCCAATGCACAAAAAAAACGTGGTGAAGATTCTTTGTATTGTATCAAGATGATTACTCAGTAGATAAGATCTCATGATGACAGAAGAAGTGCCACATGGATATGTTCCAGTGTTTCAACAATGATATACTTTATTGATTAGAGCTACATGAATCCTTCAAAGAAAAATAGTACTCCATAACGAAGTACATTTGAAATCAAGCATTACATTATCCGTGATGAAGTTTAGAAAGGAGAAAGAGGTTCTCCATTACATATCTCCACAGATGAGCAGATAAGAAGACATTTTGGTAAAGCTTCTATCCAAAATGAAAGAGTTTGCATACAAGAGGTGGAGCTCGTGGAGACGAATTCCTTATTGAAAAAGGAAGAGATGACTCCTAGGTTGGGAGGGAGCAATGATATGTATTGATTTATGGACAGTCATTTTTCAGTTTGAAAAATGGTCCAGGATGAGCAACGCCTTTCCAGTTCGTAAAATGGATTGATATTTCTGACGGACATCGATCTCCCATTATGGTTAACATGGGAAATGGTCCATATTGTTGGTGTATCATAGACAACAACTTCCCATTGTGGTTAACATGGGGAGTGGTCTAGGGAAGTCTCTCTTATTGAGGGTTACTCAAGAAGACTGGCTTGCCTCGCCGGAAAACGATTTCTCATTGTGGTTGACATGAGGAATGGTTTGTTTTGGAGGTTGATATAGGACAGTCTTTTCCTCTTGTGGTTAACATAGGAAATGGTTCAGACAGTCATTCCTTAGGGTTTATACATTCTCTCCAGGGTGCACTTTGATTAGTGTAGGAGGAATGGCCCAGGGTGGGGAATGGTCTAGGCTCAACAATCAAGGGAAGACATTCCTTAGGGTTTATACATTCTCTCTAGGGTTCACTTTGATTAGTGTAGGAAGAATGGTCCAGGTTTAGAAGATAAGACAATTATTCTTCCTTTCTTGAGAATAATAGTCCAGATATCTCATTGTTCTACTGTGAGGGCATATATTCTTTCAGATATCACATATGTGAGTGAAAGATTGGCCCAGATGACTCAGTTTATATCATAACATTGTTTCTGTGTAGGTTGATATCAGATGATTGTTATGAAGACTGTATGACAGTAGATGTATACTATTGCGGTGGATGTGTTCCACTGTTTGTGACTATACGTTGTTGATCAAGTACTTGTGTGTTACTTGGTATGGTAGTGTACCATTGGATTGTGGTTATGTACTACTATGGATAGACACAGTTGTGTTCTATTTTGTTCTGATTGCCTTGAAGACTATCAACAGTTTATTGGAAATAATTATCTGCCAGATGAATGATGAACATAGATTTTCGAGACATAAAATGGTTCAGAACATTTACTCTTGTAGATTAGAAGAATGGCTCTTGTATCACTCTGTCAAGTGAGCATAATATCTGATTACTCAGATAGAATATGGTTTCAAGAGATGATGCAACTAATGATGATGATGGTGCTCATGATCTAGTCATGATCTAGTCTATATAACTATGTTGATGCTACCGAGTGAATCATATGTTTTGTGCTCAAGACCATTACTTGTAATACCTCCCTAGCTAGGAGGGAGTGTTAATATTATGGTAGTTTCAGGAGGTGTTTACCTCCACGTGTAAACTTGACAAGGATAGAATACTCTGGGAAGTAAGAAGAAACCCTAATGAGTTGGCTAATAACCCTAGAAGACTTGTCGGCTCAAGAAGGTAATTTATATTAGGTTATTAGCCTCCAATACAATAAGTCGACCACAAATAATAATATATGTTGAATAGAAAGATACCCTAATGAGAAGTCGACCCACGAAGTTATCCATAATTAGTATAAATACAGGAGGCCAGTTCTCATTCTGGTAGGTAGTCCCAGAATTACAAAGCAGCACTTGTGCACACTGTAGTTGCCCAGTTTCTATGCAGGTTTGGAGGAGAGTTGTCGTTGCAACTGTTGTAGCTAGCAGTTACTCTTGTACTATCTCTTGGCTAGGGTTTGGACTATCTGATCAGCTCTTGTTGGTGCGATATCCTTGGGGAAAGGTGTGGTACCCTTTGTTTGGCTATCCAGCCTAAGGTTTTCTTCCAGAGTGATTCTCTGTCAAGGTTAAGGTGCTTGGAGGGTGGCTTTGTCCTATGGTTGGGTGACAATAGAGATATTTTCAATGGTAAAACAAGCACAATATTTAATATTCTAACAATGTTTTCATCAATTTATGAACTACCCCAAAAACATCAATACAATCTAGGAAATTGAAGTAGCGGATGGTTCTATGGTTCACTCATTTAGAGAAAAAGTTGAAGAAAGGGTGCACCAATTTTGTAATATATTTCAAGAATCGACCATGTGCCCAATCCAAGAGATTTCAGAGGTGATTTGCAAATTTACCCTAGCATTTTCAGAGCAAATGAATCATTCCATGAAAGAGGAGGTTTTGGAGTCTGAAGTACATGAAAAAGAGTCTTATCTGAGATGGATTCTCAATTGAATTTTTTGTTGGTTTTTATTATTTTATCAAGGAATATTTAGTGGAGGTTGTTATGGGAAACATACCTATAGACATGGATCAGAGATACAAAATATCATTTACCATTTAGAGGCCAAACAATTTCCAAAGAAAGAAAACAAAAATATGAAATTACCTTGATCAAATAACTAATTGTTGATAAATAAAGAAAGAAAGACTTACTTGAAGTCTAATGGTTCATGTAGATCCCAGAGTTGAAGCTTCTGCACTCCCTCCAAGATGCTCCTTTGTGAATCTGCAAGACTTTCAAGCGCAAGTCTACAAAAAAAAAATCATCTCATGATTGACTTCTATGAGTTTTATAAAAAAATAGAAATACTTGTAGCAACTACTATTATAAGTAAATAAATATGAACAAATATAATCAACATACAAAAAGAATACCAACATCTAAGGAAAGAGTATTTGTATTGATTAACAATATATTTTAGGGGTAGTTGGCAGTTGCACCTGTTGTATCATTGCTCCTCAAATGGACTCCATGTCCCTCCACCCATGATTCTAAATATATGATGAACCTATGACTTCAATGCACAAAAACATCCAAATAAGATCGAGGAAGATTTCTCGGTTAGACAAAGATATGCATGGAAATGGCTCAAAATGATGGTTTCTAGGTCTCGGAAGAAAAATATGAGCATGAATTTCTTTATAGCAACTCATGTATGTGTGCCTTGCATATCTCTTAGGGAACATAAAAGTAAATATATATATATTTTTCAAAGAATCTGGAGGAGGTATAGGGAAATGATGTCTATGACTAGGATAGGGAAAAGGCCAACAAAGTCATCAATGCATAAGTGGTGGAAATTTATGCTATAAAAAAGGTGGTAAGAGAGTCCCAAAGGTTAGGTAAAATGTTGGGATCTTTTGACTCCATGTTCATAGCTCTAATCCATAAGAAGCAAGATGACATTTATTTTGGGTACTATAAACCAATTCTCTACTACAACGTGACTTACAAAATCATGGTTAAACTAGTTTCCAAAATATTACAGTCTCTTCTCAACGAGGTTATTTTTGAAGACCAATTCAAATTTTTGCAACATAGTTTATCCATGATGTGGCAACAGTGGCCTAGGAGACCCTAGACTCCATAAAAATTATAAACTAGGAAGATTTTTTCTTAAAACTTGACCTTCCAAAAGAATATGATCATGTCAGTTGGACTTTACTTCATATGGTCTTATTACAATTGGGAATGGAGATATCAATAGTAAACTATATCATGGGATGCATTAAGTCAATTTTTTCTTATCAATGGGTCCCCATCCAGATTCTTCAGAGCTTCCCATAGGCTCCACCAAGGATGCCCTTTATCTCCTTTCCTATTTCTCATAGTAGAGGAAGCTCTTAGTAAGGTATTATCATAAGCTAAGAGGATGTGAGCTCTCAAGGGCATGAGGTTCTCGATCAAGACTCCATCTATCATTTTTTCATTAATGTTGTTTTTTTTTTTTAATCAAGGATCTATATGGGATGTGACCACTCTCAAAGGGGTACTCGACCTTTTTTGCAAGGAAACTAGAATGAAAATTAATGTGAAAAAATCATTCCTCATAAATCACAAAGTATCTGCTCAAACATCTCATCAAATCAGAAGCCCTCTCCCATACCCTAGGAGAGATGTGGATAATGGTTTAAAATACCTACATTTCTCTATCAAATCACAGTCCAATCATTATGTCAACAAGTATTAGATGATAAAGAAAGTGGAGGTGAGGGTGTTGGTGTGGGTCAACGTACCGTTATTAAGGGGAGGAAGAATAGTGTTGTTAAAATCAATATTGGAGAGTCTTCCAGTATATTGGACCTTGATCACAACCATCCTCAAAGGAATTTTGTCCAAAATCTGAAAGGTGAGCTTTTAGTTCCTTTGGTTAGGGGCTCGTAAGAGTCGTGACACCTCGTTGATCAAATGGATTTGGGTTGTCCTTCCCAATAAGTTAGGTGGATGGTGCATTAAGAATATCTATTCATTTTCACAGTCCCACAGCCCTGGTAGGTAGGGGCTTGTGGAGGCTCACCCATAGTAATTCTCTTTGGGGTAGATTCCTTAAATCCAAATATACCCATGGACAGTCAATGGACGACCGGTATAGGAAGCCTCAAAAGTCAACAAAAGGGTCAGTCGTCTTGAAGGGTTTGGTTACAACCTTTCCCTTGGTTCGTGTATTGTCTGGAGAGTGGGAAACAAAATAAAGGTATGACTGGGAGAACATCCCCCGCTTGGCTTGGAAAATGTCTTTCGCTTCTATAAATTCCTTATGCAAGCCATTGAGTTAGCATTCATCTACTCCTTGGAAGAAACTAAATCCCATTCACCTCATCCATCAAGTAGGAAAGGCTAGAAGTTATCTTAGGATATTGGTCTCTTAGGGGTAGATGTAATAGAATGGAATTGTTATAGTGGACTCCTAGTTTCAAATTTTATAAGGATAAAAGAGGACGAGCTGAACATTTTATGTTGGTCTAAAAATCCTCTCTCCGAGGAGTTCACAACCAAGTTAGGTTACAAAGTAGAAATGGAGGGCATGTTTGAAGGAAAAAAACAATGGTGGTGGAGCATCCTTTGGAAGCTCGGTGCTCCTCTAAAGAGCAAGGTAACTATGTCTCTAGCCATCAATAACAAACTTTTAACATGGGACATGGGCATTAAGAGAGATTGGGTAGGACATTGTGGGAATTAAAAGAGGTTGGGTAGGACCTTGTAGGTGTACTTTCTGCAAATGTAATGAAAAATCTTCTTCTCACCTTTTCATTGTGATGGGAAAGAGGCCAAGTCAATGGAATTTCAATTTTAGTCTTGTATTTAAAAGAGTAATATTTTTGTTCTAAAAAATCTCATAGAGCCTCTTTTTTGTGGACAACAACTAGTATATAAGGTAAAGAAGGCCAAAATATGTAGTCCTGAGACAAAATCTTACAAAGAATCTTGTTATAGGAAAACATGGATATTCATTTCTTTAAAATATAAGGATTTTATATTTATAAAAAATATCACTAAACGTTTTAATTTTTTATTATTTTCTCAAATTATTATTACATTAATTTAATTCAAAAAATTCATAAATCACAAATTATAATTTAAAATTAATAGAATTATCATTTAAAAAATGAAAATAAATTAACACAATTTTTCCTTCACTCTGTTTTAAAAATATAGATTTCATCACATTTTTAAACTACTAAAATACTTTACATGCATATTCCATCACACATATATACTAAATAAATTTTTATGTTACACAAATACACTAAGAAATATAATTACAAATTTCATCTAAAAACAACTCACCTGTTACTATAGAAAAACTGAAACTGGCCGAGCAGTAGGTAGCAAAGAAATTCAAATGGAAATAGCGATAAAACAAACCCTAACGTTTTCTGACATTTAAAAAAGTAACCCAAGGATTGAAGCTTCAAGCCTCCACACGAAAATACAGCAATATTTTGACGAGAGAGCACCAAATAAAAATCACATACAAAATGTATGAACAGCGTGTCGAGATCATCAAATACAAATCAGGACGTATTTAATATGTACTCGGCCATTTGTTCAGCATGGCCGCAGAGATTGTTCTCGTGATTTCATCCCTATCCAATTGCGTCGTACTACCGTCTGGGGCACGTAATATCCTTCACCTGTAGAGGGGTTTACCAAGTTTACAAAGCCATCGGGAATCCTGTTTTGTCCGATTTCACTAGCTGAGCTCAAGGGCACTGTTCGATTTTGCAGAACAGGAATATCAGATGGATTTTTCGGTGTCTCAAATAAAAGTTGAGAGGTTTGTTTGTCTCGACTTTCAGGTTGATGTTCATCCAACACTACAGACGCAGTCATGTTGGAACTCGTCCCATCCAGTTGCGCATCAGCACTGTTGATTTTATCCAGGCAGCTTTTGGGCTCACAGGTAGTAGCAGATGTATGGTTTTGTTTGTGACGCTTTGAGTGGTTTTTAGTGGGATGACATGAATCTATAGATAGTATTTTTTCCAGGTCATAATTATTGATATCGAAATTAGTCACAGCCTTGCGCCCCCTGTATTTTATGGCAGCAGTATCATAGGCTACAGCAGCCTCTTCTTCTGTGTCTGTCAAAACCAATACCATGATCCTCATTTCCTTGAACATGTCCAGATCCGGATATATTTTACACTACAAATAGATTAAAATATATAAAACACTTACTGAAACACCCCAAATACATCTCTTTGTTGTGATCCATTCTTCCTATGCGTGCTTTCCATTTTCCTTTGAGTCTTCGCAAGTATTTAGAAAGGATAAAATGACCCACATTGGTATTAGGTATTACTTTCACTATGAAATTGCTTGCAACATGTAATTATAGCTTTAAAAATTTTCACAAACCTGGTAACTCCACGGTACTTCGACGAGCCTCTAGAGAATGCGGCGCTTGTTCTGTAACAAAGACATGACAGAAATGTAGGAATCTTAAACCATCTGTACATATAAAATATGCAATTCAAATTTTAAAAGTTCAATAATGTAATGCCGTTGCTACCTCTTTATCATTTTCACTACTTGTTCGTTAGTCATGCCTTCCATCTCTTTGATCTCTTTTTCATACTCGCTCGCCTGTAAAGAAAATCCATATTAATCCTGGTTGTAATGACACTTATTATATACTCATATTAAAACAGAATATTTGAATGAAACGTAGTCATACTGGAAAGTTTGTTTGGGCAGTTGAACCAGAAAATTTCAGAGCTGCAACATCATAAGCTCTTGCTGCTTTTTCTGCTGAATCAAATCCACCTGATACAGTAAATATAATTATAAAATTTCAATGTTATAAAATAAGAATAAAAGAAATGTACAAAGCTTGATTAGTATCGAAGGAAAATATTGCTCACCCAAATAGACTGTAATATTCGACCCCGTATGGTAAAGCGAAAGCGGTACATGTGACAGATACATGTGCTCAAATTCAGAAGTATCAAAAAAGCCACTACAGATGTAGCAATAATAGAACACAGTGTAACTTCTTCTAAAAGAAGAGTAACAGACTGTCAAAGTAAAGACACTATATGTAGAATGAAAGGTTGAAGGGATGTCAAATGAACAAAAAAAATTAACACTAACCCTGTTTACCATTTCCCTTGATACTCGGCTTTTTCCCGGTACGGTCCCATACCTGGGCTTCGTATCTCTCAATCCATCTATCTCTACAACCATGGCCATTAAAAAGTCATAAATCTAGTCACATAGAAACGTTAGAATGTAGAGAAACAAAACAAACACGAAACGGTTAGAAACATCTTACTTGGTGACCCCGCGAAACTTAGTGGTCGAATGTGTCTGGGTATCACTCTTCTTCTCCAGAGATAGATTTGGAGGTTCTAAACCATCGGCAGTCCGCTTTGTACAGTTTACAGAATTCATTTTCACCCGAGGATACAATTTCCTACTAGATCTAGGGTTTGATACCAACAGTGAATAAAAACGTCCAAAGACAACTACAACGCAGCCCAATTGATCGCAGAAGCGAGGATACAATTTCAGACTAGATCTAGGGTTTGATACCGATCAAAAAGACAGCTAGCTGACAGTGAATAAAAACATTCAAAGATAACCCCAATGCAGCCCAATTGATCGCAGAAGCGAGAAAACAATTTCCTACTAGTTCTAGGGTTTGATACGAATAAAAAAACAGCTAACTGACAGTGAATAAAGACGTTCAAAGACAACCGCAACGCAACCCAAATGATAGCAGAAGTTAAATATATGAAACGAAAAAAATTGATGTGTATCGGCTAAGGAAGACCTTTAATGCCAAAGATTTTTAGGGTTCTAGGAACTGGTATTACACAGGCAATGGCAATATCCGAGTAGGAAACAATACGGTGGAGTAGAGCAAGGGTTTGCCTTCGTTTTGACAGAGTTGGTAAAACGTGTCCTAATGTTGGCCCACCTAGGCGTGTCGTGCCGGGTGTTCATGGAGGGCCAACCTGATGAGGTAGGGTAGCGTGGGGTGGACGAGGATACTAAATGGAGAAAATCACTTATCTCTATATTTATGAGAGGTTCTGTATTGGGTTGCCCAGGGAAGGACCTCCATATTTAGGAGGGTGCGTATTGGATTTGGGTGGGAAAAATTGTTTAGTGATGAAAATTTCAATGGACCTTTTGCATCGTGGTATACATTGGTGGGGTTATGGTGTTTTGGATCTACTTTGTTTGTGGAGTGGATAGTAAAGTTACTATATTAAAAATGCTTTGCTTTGGTTGTGGTGTAGATTGTAAAGTTAGGAGTAAAAAATGTTTAACTTTTTAATAGGAATTTAAATATTAATAGTAATGCTATGTTGCATGCTATGTTGCACTGGACCATCTCTCCCCAAAAAACTTGCCTACTTATTAGGGACTTGGGGACCTTTAGGAAACTTACCCAAATTGTTGGGTACTAACTTGCCTACTTACTAGGGACTTGGGGACTCTTAGGAAACTTACCCAAATTGTTGGGTACTTTATTGAGGACTCGGGGACTTGATGGTCATCTCTAAGAGGTTCTAACATATTTTACGAAAGTTATGAACAGATTTCAAGTTCGTCGGGGTCGATGTGACCGTATGACATCCTGTGCTAAGAGGCGCGTAGATCTAGGCGGCTGAGGTCTGTGCACCCCAGATTGATGATCGTTGATCATATCGGGGCCTCAACATGCGCGGTCATTAAAAATTGTAGGGTGAGTCGGGTTTGAAACCATGGTTTTGTGGAGATGTTATATGTGAGTCAGAGACACACATCGGGCCCAAAAGCAGTGAAGAATCAAACGACTTTTCGCAGCCCTGATATGCACATGTGCATATAAGGCCCTATCCCAAGTCGATAGGTGGCCGCTCTATCCCATCGGCAGTTGTTCCCCACTCCATCTCTCTCCCCTGTCCTCCACTCATTGTCCCACCTATCGCATCTCCCCTTCTCATCTCCCGCCACTTGTGCCACCTCACTCCACATCACCTCTATCCCTTGTCCCACCTATCGCATCTCCCCTTCTCATCTCCCGCCACTTGTGCCACCTCACTCCACATCACCTCTATCCCATTACACCTAAGCTCCCGCTTGTTTGGCCCCCTTGCTATCCTCAATTTCCTCTTCCCATCCATGTTTTACACCTAGCCATATCTCGTCCGATATTCCATGCCAAGCACGCCAATCACTTTGTCAACAACCACGTCTGTTGTCAGACCTCCGGATAAGCACTTGACTTAGATCCATATGGCAGAACGTAGAGGTCACCAAGTTCCACAGGTACAAGGTTGAGTTGGGCCTTATCCGATCGTGATGAAGTATTTATTGACATAGGTGGTGGTGGTTGAACATTGTTTCCACCATAAATGTAAATCCCAAGAAAGGACTATCAGTGAGTCGACTCAGTAGAAGAACCATCGTGAAAAGCGATTGCGTCTCACAGAGCTCACTTCCGACAGGAAACTACATGCACAGTTTGTCAGGAAGCATGCAGACGTAATGCCTTCAATGCAGAGACTTGAGCACGCTTCAACTACATGCACAGTTTGTCAGGAAGCATGCAGACGTAATGCCTTCAATGCAGAGACTTGAGCACGCTTCTATAGTTTTTCTCTGAGCATATAGGATTTTTCCTCATATTTTGTAAGGGTCGATCGTTGAGGTAAGCTCCCGATCTATAAAACTGTAATGAAGCCTCTAGTTCTCTGGTTATGTGCCTATATTTGAGACTTCTTGTTTAATGTAAGTCAGTTTACTTTCATCTCTCTGTAATAGTTGTGTTAAGACACTCGAGCATGGATGATCAAGTCGAGGGTAGTTATGTTCTTGTGATGTAGGTTTGATCACAATGGCATCAGTCGAGGGTAGTTATGTTCTTGTGATGTAGGTTTGATCACAATGGCATCACAACTAGTTTTAATCAGTTTCTTGTGATTGTTTTTCCCCTAACGGTGAATGACTCAGGTATGGATGATCCATTCAGGTTTTTATTACTGAATTGTGATGTATGTTTGATTTCAGTTTAGTAATAAATTCATTCATTTTCTTGAAACCCTGAACCAAGAGGATCTTGTCCTCAAAGTTTTTCCTCTTTAAGTTGTTGGAAGACTCGATGTCTATAGCAGACTTTTTCATTCTTCTCAATTTCTTCCCCCTACTCACCCTTGCTACCAATTTTGTGACTGAATTTAGATCAAGACCTCATCTACCTAGGCATACCAACCTAGTTTTTTGAGTTAAAGTGATATAATCCTAAGTCTACGTCCATTAGACCCCCTTTAAATTTATTCATTGTGAAATATAAAATTATGGGTACTGGGCTTACCCTTGCTGCAATCCATAGGTGACTTCCAGTGCCAACATTTATGGCACTATTGTTGGGGATGAATTGAAGATTTTCCCTGGGAGTGAACGACAAATCTTACTCGTTCTGAAGGTGCATCAGGACTTAGTACATCAAATATTATAGTTTTGCACCTCGTGACTCCACTATGGTGACTACATTGAGACAACTTCATTGTTTCAGTTGTGGCTTCCAGAGGCAGACACACGAGGTCTACTCCACAAATTCCTTTACTCACACCTGAAGTTGATACAGAGAAAATTATCAGAAAACAAAGGACCCTTCAAGAGGGCACTTCTACTGTTGAACCAGGTGATTCTGGTAATTTTTATTATCCTCCTATAAAAACTCCAGTAGTTGTTTATCACTTTTTTATTACACCTTCTACTGGAGCTTCTAGAAGTTTGAATTTTGGGAGTGTTCCTGTTGATTTCCACTCTCTTAGTTTCACTACTCCTCCTATTAAAGTTGTTAGTTTTGCAGAGGAGGAAAATTCTATTCCCTCGAGCCCTGAGGCCTTTTCTCAAGATCCTCAGTTGTTTAGTTTTGTTCCCAGAAGCAAACCTCCCATCTCCCCTTCCCGAACTCCATATCCTTGTGTTCACACTCCAATGGCAGGAGCTAATCCCCCCATAAATAGAATGGACACTATAGTAGTTGCCAGATACGCCCCTCTCATTTTGCCTCAACTTCTTAATGCCCTCCTAGTCAGTGCTACCTTAAGCATCTTCATAAGTTCACGGGGGGAGGGAGATATCAATACAGAGGAGAACCTTCCATATTTCTATAGCTATGATGATAACTATGTCATAGTAAATGAAGATGTGTGGATAATGATTTTTGTCCACGGTCTTGATGGAGAAGCCAAAAAGTGGTTCAAGGTCCTTAGTCGTGGATCCATTGATGGGATTAAGGCTTTAGATGATGTCTTCTTGAGACAATGGGGGGATAAAAAGGACTTCATGTATTATATCACACAGTTCGTGTACCTAAAGAGAAAAGAGGGAGAGTTTGTCTTTGACTTCTCCAAAAGATTCAACAAAAT